>CAHIKZ030005398.1:1640000-1787500 GCA_903632075.3 Acanthosepion pharaonis
TTCATTGTCATATTCACAACGTTTTGGCCTATGTGCGCTCCGGCCTTCTTCAGGTGATTGGAATTTCGAACCAAACCCTTTATTTCGTCCAACGGGGTAGATTGTTCTAGTTCCGCGTGCCATGCCTCTTCCAGATGTCTCAGTTATTTTCCTTTCACTCAACTCTCCAAGATTTTGGTTCCTCACTTCTGTAGCCTGGTACTGAAATCATAACTCTTTGTGTCTAATTACTGGATCTAACGAACGTCTTTATCCACTAGACCAAAAAATTATGAAAGCCCGAAACAAAAACAAAACTAAAAGTTTATAAGAATACATTTTTATACTAAAAATACCAGGAATACATTTTTATATAAAAAAAAAATATCAATTAATTCATATTTCTAGTAAAATTACTAACAACGCCTATTTATAGTAAATTTACCAACAATGCATTTCGACTGGGGCTGAAGGTATACAGTTACGTTCAAAATATATTTAGTTGAGGCCATAAAATTGTTTAAAATATTTAGATTTTAGCAGTAAATAATCCATCCAGGTGTTGCTATGCCGATAAACAAAATCAACGAACCATTAATACCTTTTAATAATATATTTACCAACAATACATATTTCAAGCAAAATGAGCAAGAATACATTTTATCTGTAGTTGAAAGCATACAATTACGTTTAAATTTATTTAGTTGGGGCCATAAAATTGTGTTTAAAATTGTTGTGTCGGAAACCTACCACCCCTCTTGAAGATGATCTTGTCTGCGTCTGTGAACAAAGACTTTAAATAATGGCATGTCAGTTGACATGGGGAAGATAGATAGACAGAGAAGTTCTTAGCTGAGCTAGTTATTGACGACTCAGGCGATTTCTGTACCTTTTTACCAACCTATTAAAACCCTTTTTATTGTTACGTGTTATTTGGCGTTTGTCTCTACTAACCCCAAATCAACATCATAACAAAAATATTTAGATTTCGGCATTAAATAACCCATAGAGGTGTTGTTATGCCGTTAAATAAAATCATCGAAACAATAATAATTATTAATTGTAACATTGTCAACAATACTTATTTATATTAAAATGATTAATAATATATTTTATTTTTAGTTGAAGGCATGCAATTATGTTTGAAGTATATGTAGTTGAAGCGATTAAGTTTAAAATATTTAGATTTCAGCATTAAAAAAAACCCATATAGTTGTTGTTATGCCACTGAACAAAAGCAACAAATCAATAATACTTATTTATAGTAAAATCACCAACCATACATATTTAAAGCAAAATAATCAACAATATATTTTATCTATAATTGAAGGTACACGTTTGCGTTCAAAATATATTTAGTTGAAGCCATAAAATTGTTAAATATTTAGATTTCGGCATTAAATAACCCATTGAATTGTTGATATGCCGATAAACAAAATCAACCAAATCAACTGATATCTGTAGTGCATGTCGTCATGATACACGACTCTTTCTTCCTCCTCCCCTTTTACTTACGAAAATCTAGCTCAGTAACACTCTAACTTGAGTGTCCCTTAAGCAGTGAAGGAAAATGTTCTTATATGTAATAAAATACGTAAATAAATGAGTGTCAAAAAGAACAAATGAAATGTTCTCAGGTCATGATCGAACTCGAAACGCTAATTTTACATTTCGGCTTAGAAAGCAATACTGTACGCACACACCGTTCGACAGCTGCGTAGAATTTCTAACAATCTTTAAATCATGGCTTCCATGTTAGCTTCTTTTTTTTTTCTTCGGTGAGAGGAGACAAAAATAGCCATTGAGTGTCGGCCGGAGCCGTTCTCAGAGCAACTCAGAGAGGAACAGACCTATTATTGAACAAAGTGTTGTGTACACAAAAAAATACCCGCTGAGAATTGTGGACACACAGTTAGGGGTTACTTTCGTGACTAAAGCATTACATGATTCAACAATCTATTTATTATCGACCTGATCGTATCTCCCGGTCGACCTTATCAGGGATATACGTATATCAATCTTCGCTTCAATATATCAATTTATCTTCCACAGTCCGATTCTCTCTCTTTCTCTTGGTTTTAATCGAATGAACACAAAAACCGATCTTTCTCGCCAGATAGCAGCAGAAACGTTTAATTTTAACAGTGATTAATGGCGATATTATTTGTTTCCTTACAAGGAAAAATTCGCCATACATTGACTGAGCAGCTACTTGACATACGCTTTTCTTCCCGCCTTAGACATGAGGCTGGGAATAAAATGTAGTATCCAATTTTCTCATCTCTAATGGTAATAGTCAAAATCGAGCCCCAGCCATTATCTATCTATCTATCTATCTATCTATCTATCTATCTATCTATCTATCTATTCTAATTGTTCCCACAACTATCTCATTCTGTTCATATCTATCTATCTATCTATCTATCTATCTATCTATCTATCTAATTCTGTTCATATATCTATCTATCTATCTATCTATCTATCTATCTATCTATCTATTCTAATTGTTCCCACAACTATCTCATTCTGTTCATATATCTATCTATCTATCTATCTATCTATCTATCTATCTATCTATCTATCTACTTCTGTTCATATCTATCTATCTATCTATCTGTCTGTCTAATTCTATTCATATCTATCTTTCTATCTATTTATGTTCATATCTATCGATCTGTCTAATTCTATTCATATTTATCTAATTCTGATCCTATCTATCTATCTATCTATCTATCTATCTATCTATCTATCTATCTATCTATCTAGCAGAGAAAAGAAAAAGAAGAAAGCGTGCAAATAGAAAGAGATAGATAGATAGATAGAGAGAGAGAGAGAGAAAGATATATATATAGAGAGAGAACAATTAGAAGAGGCAAAAGGGAAGGACGGAACGGAGAAAATAGATATGGAGTGAGAGTGAGAGAGAGAGAGGCTGAAAATGAATGCGAGAATAGAAGAGAAAGGAAGCGAAACAATAGAATATCAGAGAGAGAAAGAGTGAGGGAAAGAAAAGAAGAAAGCGAAAAGAGGAGAAGGGGGGGAGAGCAAACAGAAAATAGGTCCGAAAAGGGGGAAGTGTAAAAACAAAAAAATGAAAAAAAAGGGGAGCTGTATCGTTAAAACCGAAAGAGAGAAAGAGTAAAAGAAAGAAAAACAAAAACAAAACGTGCAAAGAGAGAGAAAGAGAGAGTGTGTGTGTGTGTGTGAGAGAGAGAGAGAGAGAGAGAGAGAGAGAGAGAGAGAGAGAGATGGTAGATAAAGCCTTGGTGCTGCTGATTAAAGTACCACGCAGCACTTCCCCATTGTACGCTCACTTGCAAGATCATGAAACTTTCACAAGAGCCTGCTGCAATACGATAATAAATATCAGCAATTTTGGTATCTGACTCACGAGCAATGTATGTGGGTTCCGACCATTATGAAAGAATTGTACCACATTTGGTTTGTTGTAGGCGGTCGGGCGGTCGGTCCGTCGGTCGGTCGGTCGGTCGGGGTAAAGAGGGAAAGAGAGAGAGTGGGGAAGAGAGTGCAAAGAAAAGAGAAGGAAAGATGAGAGAGATATTAAGAGAGGAATGGGGAAGTGAGAGAGAGAGAAAGGTAGAAGAATGACGAGAACTTTTAAAGAAAGGGAGGTCTAGAAAAAAAAGAGTAGAGAAGGAGAGGAATGAAAAGGGGGTGGACACAGAGAGAAAAAGGGTGAGTGGTAACGATAGAGAGAAGGAGAGAGATGAAAAGAAAGGGGAAAAGGGCATAAATAGAGAAGGAGAAGTTAGTGGTGACAAAAAGAAAAGAAAGGAAAGGTATAAAGAAAGAGAGAAATGAAAAAAGAGTAGCGAGTGAGATAAACAGAAAGATAGGAAAAGGATTAGAGAATGAGAAAGAGAAAAGGATTAGACAAAGAGAGAGAAAGAGAAAAAGGATTAGACAAAGAGAGAGAGAGAAAAGGATTAGAGAAAGAGAGAGAGAAAAAGGATTAGAGAAAGAGAGAGATAGAAATAAGTATTAGAGAAAGAGAGAGAGAGAAAAAAAAGTAATAGAGAAAGAGAGAGAGAGAAAAAAGGATTAGAGAAAGAGAGATAGTGAGAAAAAAGATTAGAGAAAAAGAAAGAGAGAAAAAAGGATTAGAGAAAGAGAGAGAGAAAAAGAATTAGAGAAAGAGAGAGAGAGAAAAAGGATTAGAGAAAGAAAGAGAGAGAAAAAAGGATTAGAGAAAGAGAGAGGGAGAGAAAAAAAGGATTAGAGAAAGAGAGAGAGAGAAAAAAAAATAATTAGAGAAAGTGAGAGAGAAAAAAGAATTAGAGAAAGAGAGAGAAAAAAGGATTAGAGAAAGAGAGAGATAGAAAAAAGGATTAGAGAAAGAGAGAGAGAAAAAAGATTAGAGAAAGAGAGAGAGAGAGAGAAAAAAGAATTAGAGAAAGAGAGAGAGAAAAAAGGATTGGAGAGAGAGAAAAAAGGATTGGAGAGAGAGAGAAAAGGATTAGAGAAAGAGAGAGAAAAATGGATTAGAGAAACAGAGAGAGAGAAAAAAGGATTAGAGAAAGAGAGAGAGAGAAAAGGATTAGAGAAAGAGAGAGAGAGAAAAGGATTAGCGAATGAGAGAGAGAGAGAGAAAATAATTAGAAAAAGAGAGAAAGAGAAAAAAAGGATTAGAGAAAGAGAGAGAGAAAAAAGGATTAGAGAAAGAGAGAGAAAAAGGATTAGAGAAAGAGAGAGAGAGAAAGGATTGGAGAAAGAGAGAGAAATAGAAAAATGATTAGAGAAAGAGAGAGAGAGAGAAAAGGATTAGAGAAAGAGAGAGATAGAAAAGAAACGGATTAGACAAAGAGAGAGAAGAAAAGAATTAAAAGAAGAAAGAAGTAAAAGAAAGTAGAGAAAAAGAGGGAAAGAGAAATAATAAAAGAGACTGAAAGAAAGAGAGAGGGAAAGAATTAGAGAAAGAGAGAAGAGAAAAGTATGAGAGAAAGAGAGAAAGAGAGAGAAGGCGGAAAAGAATTAGAGAAAGAGAGAAGAGAAAAGTATGAGAGAAAGAGAGAAAGAGAGAGAAGGCGGAAAAGAATTAGAGAAAGAGAGAAGAGAAAAGTATGAGAGAAAGAGAGAAAGAGAGAGAAGGCGGAAAAGAATTAGGGAAAGATAAATAGAAAAGGATTAAGGATAGACAGAGAGGAGGGAAAGGATTAGAGACAGAGAGAAGAGAAAAGTCTTAGAGAAAAAGAGGGATGGAAAAGAATTAGCGAAAGGGAGAAAGGAAAAGTATTATATAAAGAGAGAGGGGGGAAAAGAATTAGAGAAAGATAAAAAGAAAAGGATTAGGGAAAAACAGAGAGGGGAAAGAAGTAGAGAAAGAGAGAAGAGAAAAGTATCACAGAAAAGAAGAAAAGGAAAATAATTAGAGAAAAGAGAAAATTATTCGAGAAAGACAGAGGGGGAAAAGAATTTGCAGGTTATTTAAAGCCAGAAAATATATTTAGATTAAAAGAATTTTTTTTAAATAATAATGATTTATTGATACCAGTCTTACTAATTTACCCATGAGTGAGGGGAAAAGAGGTGGATTTATTTAACAGGGCTATTACTCGTAGGTGATATAACGAACTCAACTCCAATTCGAAACCGGCTCTCCGATTCTTAATTCCTTGCCGTAATCCATGACACCACTCGCACATCCAGGCTCACAACACCAAACAGGTCATCCATCTAGGAATGACTAGGCTCGATGTTGCTTAACTTTGGTGATCGTACGGAAACAGATGTTTCGTCGTGATATGGCCGAAACGAACTTTATACCCGCACATCCAAGAGTACAACGCTCTGGTTTTCTCAAGCGGTCACCCATCTAGATACTGATCAGGCTCGACGTTGCTTAATTTCGATAATCGTACGAAAATCGGTGTTTCAATGTTATATGACCGAAAAGCACTTTATACAAACCGCGGTTACCCAACTAAATAATGACCAGTTTCGATGTTGCTCAACTCGTACAAGAAAATTTCTTTCAACGTTATATGGTCGAAAAGCCCTTTATACATCATGCGCATACAAACTTACATGACCTGATATTCCCAAGCGGTTACCCATCTATGTAATGACCAGTATTGACGTTGCTTAACTCGTACGAGAAGCGTTGATTCAACGTTATATGTCCGAAAAGCCCTTTATATAGCTGGCGTATACAAGCTTACATCACCTGGTGTTCTCAAGCAGTTACCCATTTAAGCAATGACCAGGCTCGACGTTGCTTAACTTGTACGAGAACCTGTGATTTGGTCGAAAAGCCCTTTATACAACACGCGTATACAAGCTTACATCACCTGGTATTCCCAACCCATTCAAGCAATGACCAGGCTCGACGTTGCTTAACTCGTACAAGAACCTGTGATTTGCTCGAAAAGCCCTTTTACAAGACGCTTATACAAGCTTACATCATTTAAGCAATGATCAGGCTTGACGTTGCTTAACTCATACGAGAACCTGCGTTTTTTTGGGGGGTGGGCGTTTTTTGGGTTTATGATATGGGCGTAGCCCCAAGAAAGGGTGGAAAAGTGCAAAGAAAGAGATAGAGAGAGATGGTGGGAAAGAGAGAAAGGTTAGAGAAGGTAAGTGAGAGGTAATGAAAAGGTTTAAAGAAAGAAAGAAAGAAAGAAAGAAAGAAAGAAAGAAAGAAAGAAAGAAAGAAAGAAAGTAAAAAAAAGAAGGTGTAGAGAAAGAAATAAACGAAAGAAAATGTATTTAAAAAAAAGGAAGAAAAGGAAAGAAAGTCTGGAGAAAGAGAGGAAATGAAGAAAAAGAAGCAAATTGATAAGAGAGAGAAAATGAAAGCAAGGAGAGAAATAAATAATATATAAAAAAACATGGCGGAAAAGATCTACGAAATGTGGGAAAAGTAAATAACTCAAAAGCCAATGTATTTCCTCTGAAACGTTAATATTGAGGATTCATGCCCCAATTTCATTTCGGCATCCCCAGTATAATAAATGGTATGATGGCATCAGAAAGGTGGAACTCTATCAAGAATCTCCATAGGCTGCATTTGAACGGATGCTGAGTCCAAGACAAGACCAAATAAGGAGCATTAGATCTAGCAAGATTATATTGCCACAGACTGCAACACACACGCACGTACAAAAAAAAAATTCTTTGATTCTAACGACATCAATATAGAATCAAAGTTAAACACATGACTTTACCATTTTAGCGGAATAGTTTTTAAGGCTGTCTACAAAGATTGAACCGTCTTCTTCGTGTACCTTGTCTAATTATGACGTAGCCGACCATGGCTCTCCACAACATTGGAGATCTTCAGTCAGTTATCTGCCATGCGTGATGCACGCTTAGTTGATCATGTATCTTTCGATACATGACGGACCGGGCAGATTTTTCCCCGAGGTAGGTTGCCGTTTCGATCTACGGTAGGCCAGTTGCAATCCAAGGGTTTACAACCCGTTTTTACCCAAGTTAATATAATGGATTCGAGTGGAATTCGATGTTTAATCATCTCTTCTCGTTTTTCATCAGTTCCTTCTATAGAAATTCTTGTTTCTTTTCTGTGTCTATTACCAACACTGTGTCAACTGCATATCTTATGTTGTTTAGATCGTGGCCACCAATAAAAGAATCCAGGTAGGACTTGTAACTCTCTCAAAATCGCCCCACTGTATAGGCTAAATAAGTCCGGTGAGAAGACACATCCTTGTCTTTTACCCCTTTCTAATTTTTGTATAATCTGCTGAACTGATTTTCTATCCGGAGGCAGGCGGTTTGCTACCAGTATAGTTTCTGGATAATTCTACTAACCTTCCCAAGTATGTCATGGTTAACGAGCAGTTCCAACAGTTTTTGTGACGTACTTTATGAAACGCTTTATAAAAAATCGGGAATAGGCCAAAAACAGCGTGCCATTTTTGAAGACAGAATCCTGTCATCAAACTGAATTATGTTCAAACTCCTTCAGCGTCCGTACACACCGCTATACTAGACACACGGGGTCAGTAGTCTAGTGTGTCTAGCAACTGCCGCACCCAGTCACATGTGGCACAAGGCCGAATTTAATGTAGGAGTCTGTAGTCCAGTGTGTGTAATGTGGACCTGTATCACTATCTAATGTATAGGTTATTATAAGTTATCAGGTCATCCCATAAGTTCTGGCCGAATTTTGAATAAAGAAAACAAGTGACCAAATGTTACATTTAATTACAGATTCAATCAACAATGTATTTTCCCTGATTATCTATGACTTCCTTCCATCTATTAACAAGCTTTACTAATTCCATTACTGTAAAATTCTTTTGGCTTTGATTCGAAGAACTCCCAAATGTCAGTTTTAACCTCTTCCTGTGTTACAAAAGCTGTTTCTTCCAAATGATTCTGTAAGCTACGACACAGATGGCAGTCTGATGGAGCAAGATCGGGAGAATAAGATGAATGAGGAATTTTCTCCCAACCAAGTTCTTCGATCTTTTGTGACGTGATTCTTGCTGTGTAGGGTCGCGCATTGTCCTGATGAAACATCACCCCTTTTCGATTCACTAGAGCAGCTCCTTTTTCCTCAAAGCTTGGTTCAAACGCTCCAATTGCTGACAGTATATTTGAGCATTAATTGCTGCATTAGGTGGTAAGAATTCAAAGTGGAGATTATTCCTTGGCGATCCCACCAGATTGAAAGAAGAACCTTTTTCCCATGAAGTTCCCTTCTCGGCTGTGGCTGGGGTCCTTCCCCTTTAACAAGCCACTGTCTACGACGCTTAACATTTCGATAAAACATCCATTTTTCGTCGCCAGTCACAAGTCTATCGAAAAAAGGTGAAACAAGTTGGCGAGAATGTAGAGAAGAGCAGATGTCAACTCGGGATTTGAGATTGTTTTCAGACAATTCATGAGGCACCCATTTTCCAAGTTTAGGAACTTTTCCAAGTTGTTGAAGATGACGATGAACAGTTGTATGGTTTGAACTGAGAACCACTGTCAATTCCTCAACTGATAAAGCAGGATTTGCTTCAAGGGCTGCTTTAAGAAGCTTTTCATCAAACTCAACTGGACGTTCGATTCGATCTTCATCTTCAAGGGTGAAATCTCCACCTCTGAATTTTGCAAACCATCTTCTGCAAGTTCTTTCATTCACACATTCCTCTCCATAAACTGAGTGAATGTTTCTAGCCGCTTCGGCTGCTGAGTTTCCTTTCTTGAACTCATAAAGCATTATGTGCCTCAAATGATTCTTGGATACTTCCATGTTAGCAGCGTTTTAATCAAACAAAATTTAATTTTATTGTTCTCTGAAATAAAATTTGATCAGTTTAAATGCATCTCAACATAAAAATAATGTTCAGCTCCATTGGACATTATAAAATACTCTTTAAATTTCGTTCATTTTAACAAAAATTTAAAATTAGGACAGAATTTATGGGATGACCTGATATTAAAGCGTCTCTTCCACGATATGCCTCTTTTTGTTGTTTTGGTACCAAGAATCGTTTTGTACGGCTAACCCTCCCTCTTGGTGTCATGGGTGGGTGTTTTCTGAAGGTCACCAGAAAACAGTAGGAAACATGGATCAATAAAAAAAAAATAATTAAATACTTCGAGTGGTCCATTTTTATTTACACTTTTTTATTTAGCCGTACTCAAACACAGAAAGAAAGAATCCATACGATATACCGGGTGTAACAGCAAAATTGTCCAAATCGTGTAACCCCGTGGGATAATTGTCGACCCCACCAAATATCTAATATCTAAAATGCCACCGAACTAATTGAGTTTCTTTTTCCCAGATTCTCAGATGGAACAATCAACCATCTAGACAATATTTGTCGTAAGAATCACTGAAAAACCCTTTGAGTTAGTAATCTAGAAAGACACTGGCCGCTTACTGGTAGCTCTTGGTTCGCGTACAGGCACCCGTCCGCGGACCACCACTCTAAGTATCACTGTCGTATATTTTATCAAATAATGCCCCCCACCCCCACAAAGAACAAGAACGGTAAGGCGGACAATGTAAATAGGCCCAAGAAAGGGCAATTGATTGATTGATACTTTTTTTTACGGTTTATCAACCCTTTGCTGGTTATTTAAAGCCAGAAAAATAATTTTTCGATTGTAAGAATTTATTTATTTTTTGAGATACTAATAATTTAGTGATACAAGTCTTAATAATTAACCCATAGCTGGGGGTGGATTTATGGCTTTCCTGCTAAGCAAAATATAATGTGGATATAAAGTGCGGGATCAAATCTAAATTGAAGCAACACTTGACTTAAAATATCTAATCTAACATTAAGTCATATCCTTATCCTTATCATCATCACTCCCCCTCTTTGCCGTATATATACCGATATTAACAGTAACTTTGTACACTAAAATTTTAACCTGGGGAAGTCATGGGTAAGTCATTATCTATATATATATATATTATCTATCCTACTTATCCTCATCATCTTCACTCCCTACCACCCCGTCTTTTATCTATATCACTCACCTTATTCATTATAGTCATTTTAACAGTAACCTTGTACACTACAATCTTAACTTTGTCAAGGCAAGGGACAATGGTTATCTATCCTACTTATTCTCATCATCTTCACTCCCTACCACCTCTTCTTTCATTCATATCACGCACCACATTCATTACAGCCATTTTAACAGTGACCTTGTACACTACAATATTAACCACTTTATGTCAAGGGGCAATAGTTATCTATCTTCCTTATCCTCACCCTCTTCACTCCCTACCAACCCCTCTTACGTTCATATCATGCTTCTCACTCATTTCAACCATTTTAACACTAACCTTGTACACTACAATCTTAACCTTGTCAAGGCAAGGGCCAATGGTTATCTATCCTACTTATCCTCATCATCTTCACTCCCGACCACCTCTTCTTTCATTCATATCACGCACCACATTCATTACAGCCATTTTAACAGTGACCTTGTACACTACAATATTAACCACATTATGCCAAGGGGCAATAGTTATTTATCTTCCTTATCCTCACCCTCTTCACTCCCTACCAACCCCTCTTACGTTCATATCATGCTTCTCACTCATTTCAACCATTTTAACAGTAACCTTGTACACTACAATCTTAAACTTGTCAAGGCAAGGGCCAATGGTTATCTATCCTACTTATCCTCATCATCTTCACTCCCGACCACCTCTTCTTTCATTCATATCACGCACCACATTCATTACAGCCATTTTAACAGTGACCTTGTACACTACAATATTAACCACATTATGCCCAGGGGCAATAGTTATCTATCTTCCTTATCCTCACCCTCTTCACTCCCTACCAACCCCTCTTGCGTTCATATCATGATTCTCCCTCATTATAGTCATTTTAACAGTAACCTTATACACTACAATCTTAAATCTTGGCAAGTCAAGGACCAATCGTTATCTATCCTACTTATCCTCATCATCTTCACTTCCTTTCATCCACCTTTCTCATTCCTATCACACACCTCATTCCTCGGAACTATTTCAATAGTAGCCCTCTATACTACAATCTTAATCTCTTCCATTTAAACCTTAATTATGAGTTGTTGTTTTTTTATTGTGTGAATTTTACTATCAAAATTGTGTATTAGAAAATACAACCTCGGTTAGTAATCATTATATAACTCTGAAATATCATTTTCCGTACGATCACCGATGTTAGGCAACGTAGACCCTAGTCAATACCTCGTTATGTAACTATTTGGGAATACCAGGTGCTGTAAGCTTGGATGTGCGGGTGGTGTAATGAGTAATCGTTCGGACGGAGAATCGAGTTTCAATTCCAGTTGGGTTCGTTATATTCACTTACAGTGGGAAAGGTCTGAAATCATCCCTCCTTCCCAAAACAATGGCTTAATCAGTAAGACTTGTATCATAAAACCATTAATATCTATATATAAAATAGAGAATTTCTGTTTGTCTGTCTGTCTGTCTGTCTTTCTGTGTGATACCTTTTCACTCGAGATCCATCCAACCGGTTTTGCCCAAATCTGGAACATACATTGTACTATGTGAGCGATAGGTACTTAGCCTAAAAAATCGATACTTTTAAAAAAAATCAATAATCGATAAAGCAGATCAAAAATAGATAAATTCAACTTTTTTTTTCTCCGATTTCGTTCAAACTCGATATGTAGGTTACTAACATCATGACGAGCTCAACGGTACCTTATTTTTATTTTTACGCCACTGCGTTTAGCCAAAAACTGCGAAAAACGAAAAATCAATTTCAACACAAATCGATTTGAACACATATTTTAAACTAAAAACTCCCTCTAATACAAACTTCACTCAATTGTAGCCAACAATAAGTTGATTGTTTAGCAGTCATTTAATTTGATAATTGAGTCCACTCTTATAGCGAAAACGCGCGTAAATAGCAAAATTTTCTTATTTTTCGTTGACTTTCAACCAATTTTCAGCAAATTTAACAATTGCTTTATAAATGCATCCTCTTTTATATTCCTGGTAGCACACTGACAAATTGAATTTCAAAAGCCCCAAGATAATTGTGATCTGAAGTGGGTCTGCATGTTGCCTGTTTTACCCCTTCATGTCCTCTGGTAACTTCGACTGAATAAATACAGACTACGTCTGTTATATCAGTAACTGCATTAATTCAACATGTTTTTTTTTAATGAAAGTAACTTAAAGGAATTAAAAAAGATAGACTCTGTTACATCTGAACATGGTGCTGTTTTTGCTCCATTCTAATTGAACGCTTTTTATGATCGACCAGCTGGCTATGGCTGCTAGTCTCAAATAAATCAATGAATAAATAAAATAAAATTCCGTACAAAATATTTACATTAAAAAGCCTATACAAGTTGATATGCAGTTGAACAAATCCCACCGACCAACAAATCGGAATATTAATAGGGATAAAAAGAGACTGATAGTGCACCCATAACCGTAAAAAGAAGTATCTGAATGCTAATTCTTCAAGATAAGTAGACATTGCCTACTTCTATGTCTGACGCAAGACAATCTTTCTGTCAATGTACTTCAACTTTCGCCGCACTCATCGAGTCTAGGCTTTGAAAAATTTATACAAAACATTGAGCCTATTTTTGAAATATTAGTTAAAAACAGGCAACTGACGCAATATAGTCTTCCTAGCTGCCAGATTCCGCCTATTAGACGTTCTACAATGTGTACCTAGATAGCTCTACGAAGGAAGAAGAAAATGAAAAAAATAGATGATTTGAAAAGAGGCGTAAGTTGAAAGAAGAGGAAAAAGTGAGGGTAGAATAAATGAATTAAAATGAGACGTAAGTTTAATGAAGAGAAAACAGAAAAATAGATGAATTAAAAAGAGACGTTTGAAAAAAGAAGAAAAAGAGAGGGTAAAATAAATGAATTGAAGGCGTAAGTTGAAAGAAGAGAAAAAGTGAGGGTAGAATAAATGAATTAAAAAGAGGCGTAAGTTGAAAAAGAGAAAAAAGAGGGTAAAATAAATGAATTAAAAAGAAAGTTGAAAGAAGAGAAAACAGTGAGGGTAGAATAAATGAATTAAAAAGAGACGTAAGTTGAAAGAAGAGGAAAAAAGGGAGAATAAATGAATTAAATGAGACGTAAGTTTAATGAAGAGAAAACAGAGAGGGTGAAATAGATGAATTAAAAAGAGACGTAAGTTGAAAGAAGACAAAAAAGAGAGGGTAAAATAAATGAATTAAAAAGAGGCGTAAGTTGAAAGAAGAGAAAAAAGTGAGGGTAGAATAAATGAATTAAAAAGAGGCGTAAGTTGAAAGAAGAGAAAAAAGTGAGGGTAAAATAAATGAATTAAAAAGAGGCGTAAGTTGAAAGAAGAGAAAACAGTGAGGGTAGAATAAATGAATTAAAAAGAGACGTAAGTTGAAAGAAGAGGAAAAAGGGAGGGTAGAATAAATGAATTAAAATGAGACGTAAGTTTAATGAAGAGAAAACAGAGAGGGTGAAATAGATGAATTAAAAAGAGACGTAAGTTGAAAGAAGACAAAAAAGAGAGGGTAAAATAAATGAATTAAAAAGAGACGTAAGTTGAAAGAAGAGAAAATAAAGACGGTAAAATGAACAATAAAATCTGTTCTGGTGGGTAAGAAAGAAAGTTTATTTTATGCGTGTATGTATGTATGTGCGTAAGTGCGTGTGTAAGAGAGAGAGAGAGAGAGAGAGAGAGAGAGAGAGATAGGAGTCAACTGTAATTTGTAAGTGAAAATTTGTATTGATCTTGTGCTATTTGTTTTCTGTCTTGTTCCCTGTCCTTGGCGCGAATACAACTTGCTTCTCGCCGGCAAAGACACGAAAACATTAATTTAAAATATATATATATAAAAAGAAAATGGGTTTAGAAATCTGATATTCTTAAGCTCCCCCTAAAATCTACTAGTATTACGTTGTTCAGAAAATAATTCTTGTTAATTTCAACATCTATCCATTTTTGCCATCAAGTTTATTTATGCCTTGGCGATAAACCAATGGTTCTCAACCTTTTCTCTGCTATCGATCAATTTCACATGGACGAATTTTCTACTACCCACCTGTATAGTAAATATTCGAAACTATACCAAAATTGTTTGGTAAATGTTTGTTACTGGTTCATAAACTGATGTAGTGAAAAATAACAAAGGGGGGTAACAAATAAAGCTGACATACAGCTGCTGCTAATACAGAATTAAAAAAAAAAAGATACGAAAGCAAACTTGACCTTTGAAAACTATATATATATATATATATATATATATAATTTAGTTTTCTGGTCATGGTTATTTTTACGTTTAAGGATAGCTTTGCAAGTATTGACAAAACATTAAACTATTTTTGTTCAAAATTATATAACTAAAAAGAATTATAGCAATTAATAAAAAAATTAGCAAATATTTTTTGTTGTGTTTAGTCTTCACTTACCAGATTCATACTCGAAGGAAACGTTATTTCGTCAGAATAACGATTTAAATGTTAATGTTCCTTCTCAAATCTACAGAAAATACCAAAATATTCGTTCTTTGCGGGGATATTTATATCTTATCTAGGAATGTGAGCCATTTATACTTAGCTTTTTTTATTATTATTATACAGGTTCTTTGTATATCTCCTTTTCATATTTTTTGTGGGTAGCATATGTTGAAATACGTTTGTAATACTCAAAATCTTAAACTGCCAACCAACATTTCCAATTCTCCACTATATTACACCCGAGGGCAAATTAACTGAAACATAACAAATAATTCCGTTATTTTTTTCGTATTTTTCCAATGAAACATGACCCAATACACATGTTAATACTTCGTATGTCAATTCCACAAAGTCGCACCTTGAAAATTTCCCACAGATTCTCGATTATCTATAGTACTTTGATTTGCTGACTGATAAGACTTGCCTGTGTGTACATGCAGCGTTACAATTTTCATACGCTTTCTTGGAGTAACGTCCATCGCAGACAATGTCTGTAGGACAACTAATCGACAGTCGAGACAATAATGTTTGGGCGTGGTGAAATTCTGATGCAATCATCGATGATGCAATATTTTTCAAGGCCAAACAAATTTCACCATACATTCTGAAGATAGATCTATATTACTGCACACCACTGAAAATGACCTAATCCGAGGAAAAAAAATCCAAATCGATTACACCCTGTCACTCCAGTGAGTCTTAAACTGGCCGTATGGTGAATGAAAGGAAAATAAAGCGGTTGTTTCATGTTATTTGCAGAAAGGTTTATGTTCAGTTGCTAATCGCCCACTCAACAGTTGGAATCGCCCACCGGTGGTCGATATCTCCGAAGTTGGGAAATCCAGCATTAAATGTTTGAAAGCTAAGAAATCTTTGAATCCTGCAACAGAATGTTTTCTTTCTTTTATCATTTATTCAGCTTCCGCATCTTTAGCTTAGCAGTGCATAGAAAAATGATTGACAATTCAGCTTGATATGATCATTCAAGCAGGTTTCCTTGATACATCAATATCGGGCAGAGTCAGATACGGGTGATTTGCCGGAATGTAAGACTTCAGAAAATTAAAGACTCCATTCCACAAATGGAAGCAAATATGGGTATGTCAGTTTATTCTACGACAAGTGGCGAGGAAAGAGGACTTAGAGAATATGACACTTACAAGGTATATTGAAGGCGGCAAGGGCAAATGCAAATAGCAATATACTTAACGTGCAAGGAGACAAATATTACATAGATCTAGAAAATATAGGAAGTTGTGGAGAGCCATGATCAAACTACTTAACGAGCTTGTGTAAATGACTGGCAGAGTAGGGTTTGGGAGGGATAGTAAGGTGACAAATATTACTTAGAGATACAAAGTATAGGAAGTTGTGAAGAGCCATGACCAAACTACTTAACTAGCTTGTATAAATGTATGGCAGAGTAGGGTTTGAGGGATAGTAAGGAGACAAATATTACTTAGAGCTACAAATTACAGGAAGTTGTGGAGAGCCATGATCACACTACTTAACTAGCTCGAATAAATGAATGCTAGAGTAGGGTTTGGCAGGGTTAGTAAGAAGAGAAATATTACTTAGAGCTACAAATTACAGGAAGTTGTGGAGAGCCATGATCAAACTACTTAACTAGCTTGAATAAATGAATGGCAGAATAGGGTTTGGGAGGGATATTAAGTAGACAAATATTATTTAAAGCTGCTAAGTAAAGGACGCTGTAGAGAGCCATGAACAGCCTACTTAACAAGCATGTGTAAACGGATGACAGAACAGGGACTAGGATTGATAGTAAGGAGACAAATATTACTTAGAGCTAAAAAGCATAGGAAGTTGTGGAGAGCCATGACCAAACTACTTAAGGTGCTTGTGCAAAATAAATGTCAGAGTAGGGTTTGGGAGATATTGTAAGGAAACAAATATTACTTGGAGCTATAAAATATAGGAAGTTGTGGAGACTCATGATCAGCCTACTTAACAAGATTGTGTAAGTGGAAGGCAGAACAGAGACTGGGAGTGATAATAAAGAGAAAAATATTACTTAGAGCTACAATGTATAGGAAGCTGTGGAGAGTCATTAATCTACTTATGGAGTTTGGGTAAATGCATAAAGATATGGAGACAGAAAGTTATCGACCGTGAAAATGTTGGAAATGTTGAAACCTTTGACTTTCTGGGATCAGTTGGCCCTGGTAAAGCTCAAAATACAAAATGAAGTATAGTACATGCCTGAACGGCCTTTTAAAATAACTAAAAGAAAAGTTCTGGGTGAGAGAAGACACACGTTTATACGAATCAAGACCAGGCTCTCCTATACACTGATCATCCCCATAAAAAGGTATATTTGTGAAACGTTGACACTGAGAAAAGAGGGCATAGGAATGTCTTCGAGAAGCGACTGACTAGTACACATATCAGGAAAGAGAAGCAGAACGCCGACGCTAAGCGGGGGAAAAACGAAATTCAAAGACTGACGTAATTACCCTAATTACAAAAGGCTAAATTGGTTTGACCATGTGGCCAGAAGATAGTAATTAATCTTCGTGGACAGACACGACAAAGACAGCTTTCCTGGCAGAGAGCCATGTGGGAGATCATCTACGACATCGCTTCTTAAACTATAGGTCTCGACCCCATTTGAGCTCGCAAAGGGAAATGCTGGGGTCGCGAAAATTCAGATTCAAACCCTTGAATTTCAGTTTATAGGTTATTTCGCAAACGTCCAATATTTAAAGTGTATGCGACACGCAAGCGTTGCAGTAATAATACATGGCCGTTGCGATAAGTGCAGTGACAACGGATGTATTTTCGATGGAGTTGGATAATACCTGGGGTCGAAAAAAAAAAACTCATCATGAAAAATGGGGTCATGAATGAAAAAAAAACTTTAAAAAGAACTCATCTATGAGTTGGAGAATATGACGCCCACAAGACATATAGAAAGCAACGAGGGCAAAGGTAAAGAGCGATCAATATCCTTAACAGGATAAGGAGACAAATATTCCTTAGAGATAAAAAATATAGGAAGTTGTGGAGAGCCATAATCAAACTACTTAACGAGCTTGTGTAAATGAGTGACAGAGTAGGGTTTGGTTGGAAGAGTAAGGGGAGAAATATTACTTAAAGCTAGTAAATGTAGGAAGTTGTGGAGAGCCATGATCAGCCTTCTTAACAAGCATGTGTAAATGGATTGCAGAAGTGGGACTGGGATTGATAGTAAGGAGACATATATTAAAGCTACAAAATATAAGAAGCTGTGGAGAGCCATGATCAATCTACATAACGAGGTCGTGTAAATGAAAGGAAGAGTAGGGTTTGGAAGGAAGAGTAAGAAAATAAATATTCGAACTACAAAGTATAGGAAGTTGTGGAGAGACATGACCAAACTACTTATATAAAAATGAATGGCAGAGTAGGATTTAGAAGTGATAGTAAGGAGACAAATATTACTTAGAGCTACAAAGTATAGGAAGTTGTGGAGAGCCATGATCAGCCTACTTGACAAGCTTGTGTAAATCGATGGCAGAACAGGGACTGGAAGTGATACTAAAGAAACAAATATTACTTAAAACTACAAAATATAGGAAGTTGTGGAGGGCCATGATCAAACTACTTAATGAGTTTTTGTAAATGAATGGCAGAGTAGGGTTTGGAAGGAATAGTAAGTGTAGAAATATTACTAAGTATAGGAAGTTGTGGAGAGCCATGTTCAGCCTACTTAGCAAGGTTGTATGAATCGATACTAGAACATGGACTGGGATTGATAGTAAAAAGACAAATATTGCTTAAAGCTTTAAAATATAGAATCTTATGGAGAGCCGTTGAGATAAATTACTTTCTAAGTGAAACTTTCTCATTATATTTGAAATATGGGGGGAATGACGATGTTTTGACTCCGCGGAAGTGACATAGAGTGTCGTAGTTATAACTGTCTGAAATGGCAGAAGTCATGAATGGAGTGTTCATCTGAACATTTGGCATGGAAATACTGATAAAGTGGTGATACTCTTCCTACATGGCATTTGTGGCATTTTTGTTGAGTAAAAACTTTCTCCATAAGATAAATGATTCTGAAATGGTAAATGGTAAATGATTCTGAAGTCTTTTAATACTGCGAAGAAAACTTGTTTAATTTGAATTTTGCAAACATGAATTTTGGAACATCGCTCAGATTGAGGAGAACGGAGTTCGAATTCAAGTCGAGTTCTTTACTTTCACTTACGAGGTCGTACCCTTGGGGAAGGTACTAATCCACATTTTACCCCAGCTTTGGGTAAATACCAGGACATATTGAGCCTTATAGATTTAGCAACAAGTCTAGGAGAATGCAAAATCCGAATTCAAAAACAGCCTGGAAACACCCCCTAACTATCAGTAGAATAGCAGGTGAGACTGGCCCCTATATCCTTGGTTGGAACCAGTCTAGGATATTGTAAACTCCGAATTCCCAAACAGCTTGAAGACTAACCTCCCACCAACAGACATTGGTAGAATATTAGGTGAAACTGGCTGATATAGACTTGATTGGTAATCAGCCTAAGATAATGTAAACTGCAAATTCAATAACATTCAGCTGACTCTCCTATGAGTAGAATAGCAGGTGAGACTGACTCCTATAACCTTGCTTGGAAACCAGTCTAGGATTTTGCAAACTTCGAATTCACAAAAAAGCCTGGAGATTCCCGACCCGCTATGAATAGAATAGCAGGTGAGACTGGCTCTTATAGCGTTGGTTGGCAACCAGTCTAACATAATGTAAACTGCGAATCCAAAAACAGCCAGAAGACTCCCCCTAGCAATGAGTTGAATAGTAGGACACACTTGGCCCTATAACCTTTGTTGGCAAGCAACCTATCGCAGAAAGAAATGACAACCAACCCCGAGAAAATCTTCTGCCTAGTCTGTTAGGAATCGAACATGAATCCTATCACGTATGAATGACTGAATTTTGAAGTCTGTCAGAAGGTGTCAGGTGTCTACTGGAGTGACAGGATGAACAGACTATTTTTTTTTCTCTCTCTCAGGATATTTAACAATGGATCGTTTATAAGGGCCAAATGTAATATGTTTTCTGTATGGAAGATTTTTAAATATTTTCAAGCAACAGTTCCCGATAGGAATATTTTATGTCAACCCGCTTTTTCTACGAGAAGTTCAAGTCGAAGAGATTTTTTTTCACTCAGGACGTCAGCTGTTATAGATACAACAGCTGAAGGAGTTACTTATATGTGTCTTAAATGGTTTCAAATTAATATTGGAATCAATTCTGGGTTCGTGCCAAGAATTATTGAGTATATCATGGGAAGTAATTACAATTTTTCTCAGAGAAAACGTCTTCCATTAGAGCGATTTCATTTTTTTTCTTTTTTTATATACATATTACTTTTTTTTAATCATTTCACCACAAGCAGGGCAATAAAGCCACTAAGACGCAAGGCGTTATTGAGTGTGAGAGAATATGAGTAAAAGAAAACATGGGTGCGAAAACTATAAAAGAAAAGGTTGATTAATAAATTCGTTTTTTACAGCTTATCATCCAATTGCAGGTTATTTAATGCCAGAAAATAGGTTTAGATTGTAAGATTAGTTTTTCTTTTCTGGTTTAGTAATAAAAGTCATAATAATAAACCCATTATTCTTTCTTTACTGTCTTATACCATTCCGATTGAGGAATCACGGTAGAGTAACTTAGTAGACTGGTTGCCAACCAAGTCTATCGGAGCCAGCCTCTCCTGATAGCGGCTCAGATTGAGGAATCCGAGAGCCGAGTTAAAAATTCCAGTCAAATTCATTACATTCACTTACGATCTAATACCCTTGGGAAAGGCATGGATCCTCTCCCCGCCCCCAGCTATGGGTAAATAGCAGGACAGAGTGGGTTCTGTAGCCTTGGATGGCTACAAAAAATGAAAGCGTGTTCATGCACATCACTGATTGACTATTGTTGGTTGCTTAACCGGTTTTGTTTACCGGCATTTAACTCGGGTGGGTTATTTAATGCCAAAACCTCTACCAGACCCGGTAAATAATTCTGAAGTCTATTAAGCCTGCGAAGAGAAGGCGGGAAAGCAATACACTATTTCTTGTCTAATTTGAATTTAGCAAACATTAATATTAGGAGGTACGTCGGAACACCGCAGAGCAGCTCGGAATGAGGAGGGCCGAGTTCGAATTACAGTCGAATTCTTTATTTTCATTTAACCTGCTAGTAACCTTGGGAAAGGTATAGATTCATCTCTTCCCCCAGCATTGGGTAAATAGCAAGACATATTAAGCTTTATAGTCTTGTTTAGTAACCAGTCTAGGAGAATATATACTTTGAATTTAAAAACAACATGGAGACTCCTCGCAGCTTTGAGTTTAATAACAGTTGAAACTGGCTCCTAAAGAATTTAATGCCCGAATCTATATATTTTGTACGCAGTGTTATTTTATTTATTTAGTTTTTTTCTGATACAAGTCATACTAGTTAACCCATAGTTTTGGGGAGAAGAGGTGGATTCATAACTTTCTCAAGGTTATTTGCACGTAAAGTGAATATAAGAAACCCTACTGGAATTGGAACTTGGCTCCCCGATTATCAAATCCGAGCCATTATGCATTACACCACTGGCACACCCGAGCTTACATTTAGTGTTCTCAAATGGTCACATATCTAGGTACTTACTAGGATCGACGCTGCTTAAAAAAGAATTAAAAAAGGTAGAAGATAACGATTGCTTGCATTATTTACATTATTCAGACTGTTATCCCAATCTCTATTGCCATATTCACAACGTTTCGGCCTCTATATCTCTGAGATGAGGCATTATGATTACTTGCATTATGTACATTATTCGGACTGTTATCCCAATCTTCATTGTCATATTCACAACGTTTCAGTCTCTATATCTCTGAGATGAGGCATTATGATTACTTGCATTATGTACATTATTCAGACTGTTATCCCCATCTTCATTGCCATATTCACAACGTTTCGGCCTCTATATCTCTGAGATGAGGTATTATGATTACTTGCATTATTTACATTATTCGGACTGTTATCCTCATCTTCGTTGCCATATCCACGTTTCGACCGTTGTACGCTCCGGCCTAGATAGATTGTTCTAGTTCCACGTGCCATACCTTTTCCGTGTGTCTCAGTTATATTTTTAACTTTATTTGACTTTAAATAATGCAAGTAATAACGCATCTCAGAGATATAGACAGATAACGATTGATACTGCAATGATATTTCTGAAGATCAAACTTGACTGGAAAATAAGAGGCTAGAAGTGAGTTCCACAAGGGAAAAATGCACGTGAAGAAACTGTTAACATAGAAATTACGGTTACATTTAGCTATATTAACTGTCAAATGATGTGAACTTGCTGCCAATCTAATACTGCGACTGATTTGTACACCTAAGATAAAACCGGATGGACGGTAGATATATAATCACCCACCCGAGAGTAAAGAAGAAGAAGAAGAATTATTGAATTTTCTTTTATAACAAATAATCTATTTATCGATCTCTTCATCTATCTCAGTCTGTTTACATCTATGTGTAGGGTGCAAAACAAAATTGTCAGAAATCGTGTAACAGCAAAATTGTCCAATTGTTAGATTAAGCTCTGAATCATTGAAGAAATGATTAATTATATCTTAATGGAATTCTCTGTGTTTTTTTTTTTTTTTTACCCTATTGGACTCTACTACTCTAAGCTTCTAAGTATGCTGATGAAATCGATCATAAACGAAAATGACTTGTTCATCATTAATTATTCATAGCTAAAGATCGGCAACCAATGAAGTATTGAAATAAAGTTCATATATATATGTATGTATATTATTCCAGGATCATGTTCAAACTTATTAAAGATGATCTTCGCCCTCTCTAACCTTCTAACTTTCTGTTAGGCCTACAAATTTGTAGGCCTAACAGAAATTGGATCGGGATTATGATTCCAATGTAATAAATTATAACCATGGAATATTAGTGTTTGAGTCTTTTATCTTTCTCTGGCCTGGACATTGAGTTCTACCTGGATTCTATCATCTTGGGAATATATATATATATATATATATATATATATATATATATATATATATAGGTAAGCAAATATATGGATATAGATCCGACAGTATGAAAAAAAATATACGGAAAAAAAAACAAACAAAAATCCTAATATGCAATTATGCTGTTTTAATGTTAATATAATGTCAACGTCAGACGTTTCGGTCTAATAGACCATCTTCAGGACATATTCATAAAACATAATTAACATTAGACTATATTTAATTCAACATGAAAAGACGATGGACATAAGAGTAAGACTAATCAAAACAAACTGAAATTTTTCAAGATCAGCGTTCCGTTTCAATATGATCACGTCGACGTCACGTGGGCCATGTTGGGAAAATGTATTCCTAAAATATTCTTAAAATAAAATTCTTTTCATTTTTCATTCAAAATACTATATTTCAGGGAGTACGTTTTCCGTATATTTTTCTTCATATATATATATATATATATATATATATATATATATATTACATGAATCATTCATACAAAAAACAGATTAGTGAAGTTAATGATATAAATGGCGAGAATACATCTTCGCAAACAAATTTATTAAAATTACATTAACCCCCAAACCTCTAGATGAATGTTATGATCCCTGTTTTTCATAAATTCAACTTGTATAAGGTCTTTTTTTGCAAGTACTTTCATCTGTTCATACAGACATAATCAGGTATGGAAATTAATTTCTTTTTTGTTTTTTAAATCCATCCAGGCAATAACGGGACACGAGAGATTAGATTTGAATCAAAATATGTTCTTTTAGAAATATTTTATTCTTAACTAAGAAATTTTGGAGCGTGCGGTCGCAACGCTAAGGTTGAATTTTTTGAAAAAATTAAAAGAGTGCGTTTTTTACTAATATGGTAATTGGAGAATTCTTTTGTCGTAGTAGTTTTTTTCAGTCGATGTGGCATGAACTAAATTGTTCAATAAATAGAGCAATGTCGCAGCTATTATCCCAAGTTACACACACACACACACACACACACACACACACACACACACACACACACACACATATATATATATATATATATATATATATATATATATATATATATATATATATATATATATACGTCAGCAAATATATGGATATAGATCCGACAGTATGAAGAAAAATATACGGAAAAAGAAACAAAAATCTTAATATGCAATTATGCTGTTTTAATGTTAATATGTCAACGTCAGACATTTCGGTATAGTAGACCATCTTCAAGGCATATTCATAAAACATAATTAACATTAGACTATATTTAATTCAACATGAAAATACGATGGACATAAGAGTAAGTTTCAGTTATCTGTTTTGATTAGATTGAGATAGATAGATAGATAGATAGATAGATAGATAGATAGATAGATAGATGTAATAATAATATTATTGATGTCATTACACGTAGATAGATAGATAGATAGATAGATAAATAGATAGATAGATAAACTGCAGACTGAGATAGATTAGATTAGATTAAGATAGATAGATGTGGAGAATCCAAGAGAGATAATATATATATATATATATATATATATATGCATGCGTGTGAAAGAGAGAGAATACATACATACATACCGAGATAGGTATATAATTAAGAGAGAGAGAGAGAGAGAGAGAGATAAAGAAAGAAAGAGAGAGAGAAAAACAGGCGGAAAGCCAAAACAGAATTCAAATAGATAGATAGATAGATGAGAAAAGACTGAGATAGATAGATAGATAGATAGATAGATAGATAGATAGATAGATAGATAGATAGATGAGAAAAGACTGAGATAGATAGATAGATAGATAGATAGATAGATAGATAGATAAGAAACGACTGAGATAGATATGGACAGATTATTCGTCATGAGTTCTTTTCAGTGAAATCATTAATTGAATGAATTTGTACAACTGTTTCATTTTTTGTTTTTTTTTTTTACTTTTTTCCTCAGAAAATTTTCCTTGTAATTATTCATAAATAACTTAATTACTCTTTCAGAACAAGTCCATTTTCCCGCCTTTTGCCAACTTTGGGCCGTTAAAATCAAACTGCATTCCATCTATCAGAGCAAAACCGTTGGCCTTTTTTTTTTCTATTTTATTTTAACCAATCATCGATTCTTGTTGCGTGGGCAGTTAAAAAAAAAAGACCCGTTTGGGCAAACACTATAAATAATAATCATGGAGCCATTTTTATTGCAATTTAATTGCCATTCGATACTGTAAAAAGCTTTTCTGTTTTTGTAGTCCATCATTTTGCATTAGGAGATCAATTAATAATATTTGTATCACGTTCTCTGTTTCCTATAACATTCGGTTTAAAAACTGGAATCGAAAGAAAGACAAGATATACTCAACTCTTATTCAGGTTATAATTAACTAATGTTAACTTAATTTGACATGTGGCTATAAATTATCTCCTATTCCTTAGCTGACCAGATTTCTCAGATGGAGTGATGACGTCAGCGAGAGGATAATACGGTCCGATTGCTTTTGTTTGAAAACATGAAAATTTGCTGTGGAGACGATGTGATTAAGAAAGAAATTGCAATTCAAAACATTTATTCCTTCGTCAGACCTTAGCAATCACAGTAAAAAAAAAAGAAATAACAATGTAAAAATGTACAACTTACATCAGCGTCAAGTAGGCAATAAAGAAATATTTAAAAATAAAAAAAATCCAGTTGTTACAGATAGATAGATAGATGTAAACCTGTAGAGTGAAACATTAATGTATATAGACGTGAACATATTTATATATATATATATATATATGTGTGTGTGTGTGTGTGTGTGTGTGTGTAAGCAAATATATGGATATAGATCCGACAGTATGAAGAAAAATATACAGAAAAAACAAACAAAAATCTTAATATGCAATTATGCTGTATTAATGTTAATATAAAGTCAACGTAAGGAAAGGATTTATTATCGAACTGTTTTTAAAATTGTTCCATCGTTCTGATATTTTGAAATCATTTTTGATTTGCATTGTAACGTGGAGGACTTCAAACTTGTATGAAGATATAAGAACCTATTGATCTCTGCGTATTCCTATATCAACGGAAGGGATTTCTTGAACTGTTTATATAAAATAGTTCAATCGACTTTTTTAATATTTTAATATTTGGAAATCATCTTCGAATACGTTTTCACAACATCGCCCACGTGACGACGACGTGATCATATTTAAACGGAACGCTGATTTTATATAAAAATTTCAGTTATTTGTTTGGATCAGTTGTGTTCTTATGTCCGTCGTCTTTTCGTGTTGAATTTTTATATGTTCTAATGTTAATTATGTTTAAATCAAAATGTCCTGAAGATGGTCTAAAATAGACCGAAACGTCCGACATTGACTTTATATTAACATTAATACAGCATAATTGCATATTAAGATTTTTTTTGTTTTTTTGTATATTTTTTCTTATATATATATATATATATATATATATATATATATATATATATATATATAAAGAAATATAGTCTTAAGGTATGCTATATTTATGGAATAAAGTGCTCAATATCAGAGATAGAGCGTGTAAATATAAATATAAAAGTGAATATAGAAGTCAACACTTAGAGGCGACAGTCTGTTTCATGCTATATGCAATCGTCAGGACACATATGCAGTTATTTTTCTCAGCTATTTATATATATATATATATATATATATATATATATATATATATATATATATATATATATAATTAAAAACCTGTCCCCGCCAAAATAATAGCTAGAATGAACCACAACAATCAACCCCAAAATTGTACAAATAGCTTTAATTAAACTGTCAAACCAAAACAAAACTGTTAAATAAGTGATATAAACAAATTTTTACTACGATAATAAATAAATAAATAAAATAAGAAACAAAAAAATAAAAACAAGCAATATAATTTGACCCAAATAAATAAACAAAGCGACTTCCGGTAAAATAACCGCCATAATAGAATACCCACAATGCACCACTAACCCGTATATTTATAAATAGCCGAGAAAAATAACAGCATATGTGGCCTGACGATTGCATATAGCATGAAACAGACTGTCGCCTCTAAGTGTTGACTTCTATGTTCACTTCCACAATAACACCAATACACGCAATCTACATAAACCCAAATTTTTTAAAACATTAATCAGTTTGTCTGACGGTCGCTAAAGCCTGAAACCCAGGGTCACAAACTCACATCTATCCAACCAAATATGTTAGCTCTATCTCTGATATTGAGCGCTTTCTAATAAGTACCGCGCATGTAATATATAAATAATTATACATACTTATATATATTTATTTATATTTATATACACTTTTCACATATATATATGAATAAAAATGACAATAGGAAAACTATTTTTTGCTGACACGTTTCGTCCAATGTGGACTTTATGAAAGCAAAATACGAAAATGAAATTAATTGAACAAGGTAACTAATAAAAACAAAAAAACAGAATGTTCCTAGCAACTGCCCATCCGAATATCAATATTACTAACAACATTAGGGTGCAACCGAGGCACTGCCACAGACGGGGTTTAAATATTTGAAGGGGGGGGGGCTGAAAAGGCAAATGTATTATAATAAATAATATTATTGTAATAATTTAAATTATATTTATTTTTAGTGAAGTTTTTTTTAATTTTTTTTATGAAAGATATATATGCAAGAACAGATAGTAAATAGTAAAACGTTATAATGGACAGGAAGTAGTGGAGAGCCATCGTCGCCAAAAAATATGGACTCAAAACCACCACTGGAAAATTATCTATCAAACAAAAAAAAAATGTCATCAAAATCGGATGGAAACTGTGGAAACGCATAAACAACATCCGATCACACATACACACACACACAGACCCACACACACACCCACACACACAACACACACACACACCACACTCACCCACACACACACTCACACACAAAACCACACACACACCCACACACGCACCCCACACCCCCACATACCCCCACTCCCCACACACACACATACACACACACATGCATACACACATGCATTTTGAGAAATATAGTTTCGAAGCATCTATAATATTAGGACTTATCAAAAGTATTTTTCACTCTTCTCGAAAGGTTACCATTTTTTCGATGTATAAGACGCACCTTTGTTTACCCAAACTTTTCATACCAAAATCTGCTCGGGTCCTAAGCACCGAAGGTATATAAATAATATATCTATATTTGGGCAGCAATCTTTTATTAAATATGGCAGACAAGGAAGATTTAATTAAATGTTATATTTAGTTTTTTCAGCACCTTTACGTTTTTTTTTCATTTTCAAGGAATGAAGGAGTACAAAATCTTTCATAATTTTAATTGTCCCAAGCGCTTTCGGTCACCTTACTTCTTCTCTCTCTGTTTCTGTCTCTCTCTCTCTCTCTCTCTCTCTCTCTCTCTCTCTCTCTCTATATATATATATATATATATATATATATATATATGTGTGTGTGTGTGTGTGTGTGTGTGTGAAAAGTGTATATAAATATAAATAAATATATATATGTATAATTATTTATATATTATATGCGCGGTACTTATTAGAAAGCGCTCAATATCAGAGATAGAGCTAACATATTTGGTTGGATAGATGTGAGTTTGTGACCCTGGGTTTCACGCTTTAGCGATCGTCAGACAAACATATATATATATATATATATATATATTACCAGTTTTTGACTGGAAGGGATAATTCTAAGGAAGATATAAATCTAGGGCGAGCTCAATGTAGACTACAGAGCATTTTAATGATAATACGAAGACAGTTGTTCAACCCGTTAGACGGATATTTCCTCCCTAAAATCTATTTTTACATAGGGGATTGAAGAGTAGAACACCTCGGTGTTCACGAAATAATTTATAATCGAAATGGATAATTAAAGTCTCCGTTTTCTTATTATCATTATATATATATATATATATATATATATATATATATATATATATATATATATAAACTTATATTTTAAAATAAAATTTTATTCTTTTAATGTACCTTCTATGAATATTTTTTCTAATCGACTATTTCATAGAAAATCCCCAAAATTTTTAAAAATTTAAATCACTAACAAACATTAAATTAAATTCTTTGTAGGCAGTTTAGACATTCAAATTTATATCAAACATTATAATCTTTATGAACCCCCAAAATAACACTTTCAAAGTAAAACAAAATGACAGCGTCTTTTTCGAGCCTGTTCTTTCCAATGAAAATTAGTGACACCTTCACTCATGAGTTCCTTCTCTCTTTTCCTCTTTATGTGTTTTTTCTCCTCTACCCCTTCGATATCAATATATAACTTCCGTTAAGTTAATCGTTTAAATGTGTCAATGTCTGGACATCAGGTAATTTTAAGTATAAAAGAATAGAACTTTTAAATTACATCTAACTCACTCATGTCTTCTCTCTCCCCCTCACTTCCCGACTTCGTTAATTTACATATGTTTAATACGGCCCGTCAAAAATGTGTAAATTTCTTTTCATTTTTTGTTTCAGCCTTTGGAAGTGAAATCTGATGATTCGCAATCCTTTAAAACGGCTTTAGTGAAATAAATTATTACATCGAACCTTAAAGTTGTCTGTTTTTATTTAAATTATTTGCTATGGATTTACATTGAGCTCTCTGGATTTTATCCTCCTTGCGTCTACCCATACGGATTACCTAGTTTTCATAAACTATATATATATATATATATATATATATATATATATATATATATCAGTTGAAGATCAAATGTACATCAGATATCGATAGAAATCCGACAAGATGATAAAATGAAATGAAGAACAAAGTAGGAAGCGAACGAATCTCATTCTAACAGTATTACTGCTTCGTCATGGATCGAGAATATATATATATATATATATATATATATATATATATATATATATATATGTGTGTGTGTGTGTGTGTGTGTGTGTGTGTGTGTGTGTGTGTGTGTATGTATGTATTGAATCTCTGAAATAACATCAATCTGAGGTGAATAAATAAAAGTTTTAATATATGAAAAGCCGATGATATACAGTAGATATGGTAGATAGATATGAACAGAGTGACATAGATAGATAGATAGATATATAGATAGATAGATAGATAGATAGATAGATATGAACAGACTGAAATAGATAGATAGATAGATAGATAGATAGATAGATAGATATGAACAGACTGAGATACATAGATAGATAGATAGATAGATAGATAGATAGATAGATAGATATGAACATGAATACACACAGATAGATAGATAGATAGATAGATATGAACATAAATACACACAGACAGACAGATAGATAGATAGATAGATAGATAGATAGATAGATAGATATGAACATAAATACACACAGATAGATAGATAGATAGATAGATAGATAGATAGATAGATATGAACATAAATACACACAGACAGACAGACAGATAGATAGATAGATAGATAGATAGATAGATAGATAGATAGATAGATATGAACATAAATACACACAGACAGGCAGATAGATAGATAGATAGATAGATAGATAGATAGATATGAACATGAATACACACACACACACATACATATATATATATATATATATATATAGATAAATAGATAGATAGATAGATAGATAGATAGATATGAACATGAATGCACACAGATAGATAGGTAGATATGAACGTAAATACACACAGATAGATAGATAGATAGATAGATAGATAGATATGAACATATTGAGATAGATATATACGTACATCAGATAATATACAAACAGAAATGAATATATCTTGACATAAGTATTTGTGCTTAATTAGATATCCCTGTTTAAATTCGTCGATTGATAATCTTGCTGACCTTAACCCCTGACATAATGCAGTATTTCATAATCGGTTCCAGGAATCGTTCTAGGAATCACTTGATTCCTTCGATAATGGTTTATGCTTACAAGAGACATAATAGAAGAAAAATGGAATATTGCTTCCATATCTGGATTGGAACTCTTATGTCTTCGCTTTTTCACACCTGATAAAATTCAAAAATCGTTTCCGCGGTCTTCCGGGGGAAGACTGTTTAGCTTGCAACGGATGCAACACTTCAAATCCTATCGATAATCGTTCGCTGTTTCCATTGTAAATGTCCAGAAGACCTTCATTCTTTGATGTCACCAGTCCAGAACTGCCACTGTGTAACATAAGCATGAAGCTTTCCCTGAATATTACATATATTATTTTACGTCCAGTGTCAATCGTTATCCATCCTCATTATCCTCATAGCATTCATCGAGTGATTGGTAGGTAAATGCATCTTTAAAATTTTGTTCGCCATTTTATATCATCAGATGTTTAAAATATGGGTAGTATTAATATATATATATATATATATATATATATATATATATATATATATATATATATATATATATATAATTGAGTTGTGTGTGTTCTGTCTTATGTCTTAGTGTGTGGTAGGGATGTTTTTAATTTCCGAATACGGTTTGCACATTGTGGCCTTGTTCATAGTTAATATTGTTAAGAGTTGGCTTTTTCTTTTTTATTATTAAAGCTTCCATTATTTTTAATCTTTTTTGCAGATGGATGCAGTTAATATATTTGTGTTTTCTACTAGTATGTTTCTAATGGAATCGGGTAAATTTGTGTGTGTGTGTTTAAATGTGTTCTAATGGAGCTGTGATCAGATAGGTGTAACGTAAGACGTCTGGATAAGCATGTGGTTGTGTAACCGATGTAATTATTTATGAGTCCGGTTTGATCAGGAACACAGTTCCTTAAGTGGCATTTGAACTCATAGATAATGTTCGTTCTTTGAAATTTTGACTTAGCTGGTGTGTTGTTATTTTTGAGGATAAGGTTGGCTGTCTTAAATGTTTTATAATAGATAATTAAATTGATTTTTTTATTCGGGTCAATTGGAGTAGTATATTTCCTTATAATATGCCTTATATATATATATATATATATATATATATATATATATATATATTGTTCCAGGATCATTTTCCAACTTATTCAATATGATCTTCGCCCTCTCTAACCTTCTAACTTTCTGTCCTGCAGTAACAAGTTGCCTCACGTGTTTCATTTACGATTTAATTTTCAAGTCTTTTTTTACTGCTCTTTTGGACTGTCATAGCTGAAAATGCTCTCTCAAAGCGCAAACGTCTTACGGATTGAGTTGGATCTTTTCTAATTGATCTTTTTAGCTCTAAGTTGAAATGATGATCCCTCTTGCTGTTGTATACTCCTGATCCAGTTTTCCTCTCTACTGTTCCCTCTTTTTTTAAACTTATTCACCATTCTCTTGATGGTTCTTGAATGGACGTTAAAGATGGAAGCCAGAATGTGAATGTTGATGCCATTATTGAAGGCGTGAATGATCTTTTTTTGTCTTACTATCGATCAGTTTGGAAGATAGTTGGTCTGACACAAAACGATTTTAACCCGCTCTCTTTCGAGCTGAATAACTCAAATGGTTTCTATGTGATTCTTACGACATATGGTGTTAAGATGCCTAAACGTCTTCTCTGGAAAAGGTGGAAAAATGAATTAGTTTAGTGCTTTTTTTTTAGATAAACATTTTGTGGGAGGCATAATTATGCCATTACACGATTTGGATAATGTTGCGGCTACACCATCTATATATGTATGCCGTGAAAATATTTCGAGTCGCCCTTAAGAGTATCGATCAGCAAACTAGCGTTCCACAGCACAGCAATTAAGAATCATGGCATAAAAACAAAACAAACCTGCATCTACCTTTTTAATTCTAGTGTAAACCGAACTTTTTTGCCTTTAAAGCAAACCAGATCTACACCGTTCTGCAAATTAATTGAAACAAAACGAATAATTTTCCAATGAAACATGACCCAGTACACATGTCAGTACTTAGGATGTCTATTCCACGTTCCTTGCAGATTGGCCACAGATTCTCGATTGGATTTAAATGCCATATATGGTCTGGCGCCCCTTCTGTTTGCCTCGGGGTTCTTGATAGACTCCAGAAGCGGATATGCAATATGGTTGGCCCTGCCCTGGCGTCTCGTCTACAGTCACTTTCTCACAGACGCACCGTCGCCTCCCTCTGTCTGTTCTACAAATACTTTCATGGAAATTGCTCCGAGGAGCTGCATTCGCTGGTTCCCAAACTTCATGAGTTCAAGCGCCCTACGAGGCTGGCATCCCGCTCTCACCCTTTCACTGTCGAAACTCATAAATGTAGCCGTCTCTTCTACTCTAATAGCTTCATGTCTCGCACCTCTCGCCTGTGGAACTCTCTTCCCTTCTCCTGTTTCCCTGAGAGTTATAATCTCCAGCTATTCAAGTGTAATGTCAATCGACATCTCCAGTTGCCTTAATCTATCTACTACTCTCATCCTTTCTTCTATCACTCCTATCTGATCTTCCTATTTTCTGTAACCCCTTGCGTCCTAGTGGCTCCCCGCCTTGCTTGGGGTGAAATGCTTAAAAAAAAAAAAAAAAAAAATCAGGGGAGATTCCGCGCCAGTCTATAGAACTTTGATTTGCTCACTGGTGAGACTTGCCTGTGTGTCCATGCAGCGTTACAGTTTCCGTACGTTTCCTAGGCAATGGCCGTAATACAACTAATCGACAGTCGAGACAATAGTGTCCAAGCGTGATAAAAATTCGATGCAATCACAGATGATGTTGAGGCCAAGCAAATTTCATCATACATCCCGAAAACAGAATCATATTACTGCACACCACTTCAAATGACCTAATCTGAGGAAAAAAAAAAAAGAAATCGATTACACCCTGTCACTCCCGTGGGTCTAAAACTGACCGCATGGTGAAAGAAAGGAAATTAAAGTGATTGTTTCAATTAATTTGCACAAGAATGTAGTTTAGTGGGTTTTTTTTTATATACTAAATATTTTGTAGGATGTATAATTATGCTGTTACACGATTTTGACAATGTTGCTATCACATCAGGTATATATATATATATTTATTTATTAAAGACATTTTTATGTTTAACGTTGTTATTTATAGATACAAGTATTTAAGCAAATGCTCTGTTTATGATAAACAGTATTAAATAACATTTACCGGCCTGAATGTCCGAGAAATATTCATAGAAAATATTCGTTCTTTGACAGGATACGAACCTGCATCCTATACGGAACCGTCATATACGCTGACGTGCCTTAACCGTCTCGGCCACAAAGAACCTTGCGGTAGACATTCAGGCCGGTAAATGTTATTTAATACTGTTTATCATAAACAGAGCATTTGCTTAAATACTTGTATCTATAAATAACAACGTTAAACATAAAAATGTCTTTAATAAATAAATTGTCGGACCTTGTCCATTTCTTAACATATATATATATATATTTATATATATATATATATATATATATGTGTGTGTGTGTGTGTGTGTGTGTGTGTGTGTGTGTGTGTGTGTGTGTGTGACGTGGCAGTATTTCGCGCCACACTTAAGAGAATCCGGCGCCACACTAGCGTGTTACGGCACGACGGTCGAGGATCACTGCTCAAGAGAAAAACCAGACTTGTATCTAGCTTTTTAATTCTAGTGTAAAACAAATCCAATCGATGTTTACCTTTTTGATTCTAGTGTAAAGAAGAGAGCTATATCAATAATTTTAACTCCCGTGTAAATCGAACCTATGAATACCTATGAGTTAATTGATTTTCATTTTTGTTCTATTAGACATATATTCGATATAACATAACTCAACAATGGTTGATATGTTGGTAAATTAATCAATGAAAGAAAACAAGCGTGCCTAGTTTTGCAGGAGGCTAATACGTTAAATGAGCCATAAATTCGTTTCGTCTTCCAATCTATAGCGTTTGAAAAGTGTTGTTAACGATCTGTGAAATGCTTGTAACACTTGAACTAAGCTTTCCTCGCTGAACCTAAAGAAACACAGAGTTTTGTTCACAACTTTTCCGAGAAAATGCACTTTTAACATCACTCTTTCCGTCTTCTCTTCTCACTCACTGTTCATCATATTAGGTTGGTGCAAAAATAATGACTTAATAATGTCGTTTTTTGACGTTAAAAAATACGTCAAAAAACGACGTTATTACGTCCTTATTTTTGCACCAACCTAATACTTCCTATCTAATTATCTCACTTCATCCACTCTCGCTGTCTTTTCTCTCTCTCTCTCTATCATTCTTTCTCTCTCTTTCGCACTCGTTCTCCCATACTGTCTCTTTCACCCTCATTCTCACTCTTTCTCGCCTCTCTCTTTCTCTTTCTTTCTTTCTTTCTTTCTTTCTTTCTTTCTTTATTTCTTTATTTCTTTATTTTTTATTTATTTCTTCAATCTTTCTTCTCTCTCTCTCTCTCCCTCTTTTTTCACGCTATCTCCCACTCTCTTTCTCACACTCTGTCCCCTCACTAACTCTCTTTCTCGTTCTCATTTCCCCCCCTCCTCTCACTCTTTCTCACTGTCTTTCTCTCTCTTTCTCCTCTCTCTTTCTCTTTCTCAATCATTTTCCCCCTCTCTCTATTTCTCACTCTTTCTCCCCCTCTCTCTTTATTACTCTTTCTTCCACTCTCTCTCTCTTTATCACTCTTTTCCTCTCTTTCTCTTTTTCCCTCTTCCCCCCTCTCTTTCTCACTCTTTCTCCCTCTCTTCCTATCTTTCTCTTTCTATTTCTCACTCTTTCTCCCTATCTTTCTCTCTCTATTTCTCACTCGTTCTCCTTTCTCTTTCTCTATCTCACTCTTACTCCCCTCTCTTTCTCTCTCCCCCCTCACTATTTCTCACTCTTTTTCCCGCTCCCCCATCTTTCTCTCTCCATTTCTCACTCGTTCTCCTATCCCTTTCTCTTTCTCACTCTTTCTCGCCTCTCTCTTTCTTTCTTTCTTTCTTTCTTCATCACTCTTTCTCCTCCTCTCTCTCTCTCTTTCTTTCTCCCTCTTTTTTCACGCTATCTCTCACTCTCTTTCTCACACTCTGTCCCCTCTCTCACTCACTCTCTTTCTCTTTCTCATTCCTCCCTCCTCTCACTCTTTCTCACTGTCTTTCTCACTCTTTCTCTTCCATCTTTATCAATCTTTCTCCCCTCTCTCTTTCTTTCCCTATTTCTCACTCTTTCCCTCTCTCTCTTTTTCTCTCACTTTATCACTCGTTCTTCCACTCTCTCTCTTTATCACTCTTTTCCCCTTTCTCTCTTCCCCCCTACTTCTCACTCTTTTTCCCGCTTCCCCATCTTTCTCTCTCTATTTCTCACTCGTTCTCCTATCCCTTTCTCTTTCTCAATCTTTCTCCCTTCTCTCTTTCTCTTTCTTTCTTTCTTTCTTTCTTCATCACACTTTCTCCTCTCTCTCTCCCTCTTTTTTCACGCTATCTCCTACTCTCTTTCTCACACTCTGTCCCCTCTCTCTCTTTCTCTTTCTCATTTTCCCCCCTCCTCTCACTCTTTCTCACTGTCTTTCTCACTCTTTCTCCCACTCTTTCTCCCCCTCTCTCTTTATTACTCTTTCTTCCACTCTCTCTCTCTTTATCACTCTTTTCCCCTCTTTCTCTTTTTCCCTCTTCCCCTTCTCTTTCTCACTCTTTCTCCCTCTCTCCCTATCTTTCTCTTTCTATTTTTCCCTCTTTCTCCTTTCTCTTTCTCTATCTCACTCTTACTCCCCTCTCTTTCTCTCTTTCCTCCTCTCTATTTCTCACTCTTTCTCCCGCTTCCCCATCTTTATTTCTCACTCGTTCTTCTATCCCTTTCTCTTTCTCAATCTTTCTCCCCTCTCTCTCTCTCTCTCTTTCTCTTTCTCACTCATTCTCCTGTCTCTTTCTCCCTCTCTCGCTTCCTCAATCTTTCTCCCCCCTCTCCTCTCTCACATAGGCATACTTATTAATAACACAATTTCTCTGTCTCAAACCTACTCAGAAAGCGACAAATGAAATTACTTGAACTCATAACGAGGGATGAAGGCTCGGAGAAATTGACACTCACAGGGCATATCTAAGGCAAAACAGAATGGGGGAGGCAGCTAGACGCTTATCCGGATCTGGACCCACAATCCTGAAATTTTGGATTCCCAGGTTTTAATTTCTGCGATTATTTTCGGTGATTTTTAGCCGAGATTTGCGATGAATTTTTTGGACGATAACAATTTTTATAACTTGGAAATAAATTTGTAAATAATCGAAATTAATTGTAAAATCCAGCGAAAGTCACCCATGAAATGTAATTAAACGTTTGTACGCAAAGTAAGGACCTACGTACATCAAACTTTAAATTAAGTAGCGGCAGAAGAATTAACTTTTAAAATGTAAACTTAAATATTATTAGGTTGGTGCAAAAATAATGACGTAATAATGTCGTTTTTTGACGTTAAAAAATACATCAAAAAACGACATTATTGCGTCATTATTTTTGCACCAACTTAATAATACTTGAATGCAGCGATCAATTTTAAGTTCTATATTTTATTGTTGCCTATCGGGTCCCTCTTCCCTACCTACTGTGATGAAGGCCCATCAAGAATCCTTCACAGGACCTAGCTCAAATGCTCCCGATATGGCAGTTTTTAAGCTAGAACTAAATAAGAAAGAGAAAGAATCTCTGAATTTAATTTCTTACTCTGAATTTAAATTTCCCAATTATGGGAAAGACATCAGGAGAAAACCCCGGGAACGAACCTTGCGACGAGACTGGTGCTAATCTGTTCTTGACCCTACCTTTTTCTTCGACAACACCAGTGGTGTGGAGAGAGGAGATTTGTTGCATGGGCTACCGCCGATTTCTCATAGATCCTTGTCCAGGCATTAAGAGGACACTCCAGCGTCGCTTCACTGCGATGGCTAAACACGGGAAGCGACAGTCTACTGATGGGAGGATTCTAAAGGTCATTATCTATGGGGAACTGGCCATTAGCAAGAGGACAACCTCATCTTCGCTTCGAGGACGTTTAAAAAATTGGTATGAGGACGATGGCATGGCCATCGATAGGTGGGAAGACATCACCCAACGATCGCTCAATACTGGAGACGCTATTTACACCGAGGAGCGAGAAGAGAAGAAACGGATGGTTGCCGCAGAGGTGAAACGTGCTCGAAGGAAATAAACCAACATGGAAAGATTGACGGAGAGCGACTTCACATGTATTCGTTGCAATCGAGATAGTCACCTCCATGTGAGCCTGTACAGTCGTAACTGTTGTTACGCCGCCATCAGCAGCTGAGGCATAACTTTTTGAGCACATATGCATGGCCTCTCCAGACCAACGGATGCTACCCTTAATAAATATATCATCAAAACGGCTATCCCTAGACACAGATAGCAGGATGATAATACTGGTCAATCCGATTTTTGGTGCCAAGAGATAAAACACCTTTTTTAGACAATTAGATGATGTTTATTCTGAAAATTATCTTAGAAATAGAAGTACCGAATGTTCTGTAAGTTATCGACAAAATTCAAATTTACTGGTAAACTTTATCAATAATACAATTTAGTAAACCTGATAATTAAGGTGACATAAAAAATGAAACCCTAAAATCTTCTGTTTGATATTCATAAATATATCCCATCACTTTTATGCCTTCACAACGGAGAAGGAAAGCAAACACATTGAGAGCATTTTGTCATCACAGTTGGAAAGAAACTCTAACTAAAAACTTCACAATTGAATGCACCTATTAAATTGTGTATATTATATCTGCTGGACTATCTAAAGGGGCTTAGATAATATTGAACATGACAATCAAGAAAGAAAATATTTTTTTTACCATAGTTCTTATGTTTCGCCGCCATCAGCAGCCGAGGCATAACTTTTTGAGCCCAGATACATGGCCTCTCCAGACCAACGGATGCTACCCTTAATAAATATGTCATCAAAACGGCTATCCCGAGACATAGATAGCAGGATGATAATACTAGTCAACCTGATTTCTGGTGCCAAGAGATAAAACACCTTTTTAGGCAATTTGATGATGTTTATTCTGAAAATTATCTGAGTTTTTCATGGTTAGAAATAGAAGTACCGAATGGTCTGTAATTTATCGATAAAATTCAAATTTACTGATAAACTTTATCAATAATACACTTTACTGAACCTGATAATTAAGGTGACAAAAAATGAAACCCTAAAATCTTCTGTTTGATATTCATAAATTTATCCCATCAATTTTATCTACGAAAGGAAAGCAAACACATTGAGAGCATTTTGTCATCACAGTTGGAAAGAAACTCTAACTAAAGACTTCACAATTGAATGCACCTATTAAATTGTGTATATTATATCTGCTGGAGTATCAAAAGGGATTTAAATAACATTGAACATGACAATCAATAAAGAAAACATTTTTAACCATAGTTCTTATGTTACGCTGGCATCAGCATCTGAGCTCAGATACATGGCCTCTCTAGACCAACGGATGCTACCCCCAATAAATAAGTTACCAAATCGAGCTATCCCTAGACATAGACAGCAGGATAATAACACTGGTCAACTCGAATTTTGTGCCAAGACGCAAAACATCATTTTTCGGCAATTTTCTGAAAATTATCTTAGTTTTTCATGGTTGACTACCGTTTTTGCTGTACTGTAATTGTTCATTTTGGGGGAAAAAAGATCCATTTACGATCTTGGATTATCGCAAAATTTAGTTAATAAAGGTTGTAAAATCCCATCAATTTTCAGATAGTCTGAGTAATTTATGTCAGCCACCTGAAATAAACTATTTTTATAAGGAAAAATGTTTTTGAATCAAAAAAATTTAAAATGGAAGTACCGAATGTTTTGTAATTTATCGACAAAATTCGAAATTTACTGATAAACTTTATCAATAATACACTTTAGTAAACATTATCATTAAGGTGACATAAAAAAATGAAACCCTAAAATCTGTTTGATATTCATGAATTTATCCCATCTCTTTTATGCCTTCACAACGGAAGGAAACCAAACACATTGAGAGCATTTTGTCATCACAGTTGGAAAGAAACTCAAACTAAAGACTTCACAATTGAATGCACCTATTAAATTGTGTATATGATAGCTGCTGGAGTATCATAAGGGGCTTAGATAATATTGAACATGACAATCAAGAAAGAAAACATTTTTACCATAGTTCTTATGTTACGCTGCCATTAGCATCTGAGCTCAGATATATGGCCTCTCTAGACCAACGGATGCTACCCCCAATAAATAAGTAACCAAGTCGAGCTATCCCTAGACATCAACACCAGGATGATAACACTGGTCAACCCGATTTTTGTGCCAAGAGACAAAACATCTTTTTAGGCAATTTCATGATGCTTATTCCAAAAATGACCTTAGTTTTTCATGGTTGGCTACCGTTTTTGCTGTATTGAAATTGCTCATTTTTGGAAAGAAAAAAAAAAGATGAATTTACGATCTTGGCTGATCGCTAAATTTAGTTAAATAAAGGTCGTAAAAGCCCATCAATTTTTATGTAGGCCGATCAATTTATGCCAGCCACCTGAAATGAAATATTTTTATAAGACAAAAATTGTTTTTAAGTCAAAAATTTTAAAATTGAAATACCAAATTTTTCGAATTTATCGCCAAAATTCAAATTAACTGATAAACTTTATCAGTCATACACTTTAGTAAACTTAGAAATTATTAAGGTGACATCAAAAAATAAAACCTTCAAATCCTATCACTTTTATCCATTCACTACGGAAGGAAACCAAGCAAATTGAGAGCATTTTGTTTTCACAGTTGGAAAGAAGCTCCATCTAAAGACATCCCAATTAAATGCACCTATTCCATTGTACATGATACTACTGGAGAATCAAAAGGGACTTAAACAATATTGAACATGACAAGAAAGAGAATATTTTTACCAGGGTTTTTATGTTTACGAAAGTTTTATTTCTACTGTTAGTTTATTAAATGATTTGAAGGAAATACTTGTTGGTCTTGGTATATTTAATTCTGTTATTTTTAAAGAATTAGGGTCTGATTGGTATTGCAAAAATAGTATTTCGTAACAAGCAGTTAAATATTTGTTGGTTTAAATACGAATGGAGAGGTTTCTACGATTTTATTTTGTGAATTATTGCCATCGGTCAATATTATATATATAGAAAACAAATGAAAAAAAATGCTTTTTCAAAAATGAGGCATTTCTGTAACGCACAAACGATAGCTAACCAAAAAAAAATAAGGTCATTTTCAGATTGAGTGCCGTCAAATTAGCTAAAAAAAAAAAGATGTCTGGTGTCTCGATAGCATTAGACTTTTTTTTTTCTTTTTCTTTCTTTTTTCCTTTTTTTCTTTTTCTTTCTTTTTTCCTTGTTTTTCTTTTTCTTTCTTTTTCCCTTTTTTTTTATTGACTAGTGTAAGAAGCAGTCTACCTTAGTAGATTAAATAAATGGTTCAGTTCGAATTTCTTTGAAGATTACTCGGACCAATGGGCGTCTGCTGACATCCGGGAACCCCCGCGAGCAAAATGACGTAATGGTAACAACAAAGACGAGGACACGAGTGAAAACAATGTAAGTAACGATAACTCCTCATCTCAAAAATGCATCTGGGAAATGTTCCCCCCTCTGTCCTCCTCTCTTCTCTCATACACACGTGTAATAAAATGTCCTTTCTCTCCCGACAACTCCATCAGTAACACTCTGTCTGTCTATCTGCCTCTTTCTCTCTCTTCCGCTCTCACCCCTCCCTCAATAATGCATTTCTCTCTCTTCCGCTCTCACCCCTCCCCAATAATGCATTTTCTCTCTTCCGCTCTCACCCCTCCCCAATAATGCATTTCTCTCTCTTCCGCTCTCACCCCTCCCCCAATAATGCATTTCTCTCTCTTCCGCTCTCACCCCTCCCCCAATAATGCATTTCTCTCTCTTCCGGCTTACGGCCATATCACGATGAAACACCAGTTCTGGCAGTATTTTCGAAGTTAAGCAACGTCGAGCTTGGCCAGTACCTGGATGGGTGACCGTTTGGGTTTATCATGCGCTGTGGGAAATTGATGTGCGGGTGGTGCAATTGATAATAGCTCGGAATTGGAAATCGGGGAGCCGAGTTCAAATTCGGATACTGTACTACTACTGTACTGATGCGGCATTCACCCTGGGCGGATTGAGCCGGCTTCTTCCTGTTATGAGAAGAAGATTCTTGGGATAAATTACAGAAGTAGGGTACCCAGGCCTACTCGAGGGTACCCAGGCCTACTCGAGGGTACCCAGGCCTACTCGAGTTCAAATTCGGATAGGGTATTTATATTCACTTACCCGCAGATACCCTTGGGAGAACTATGAAACTACCTCTTCTCCCCCTAGCTATGGGTTAATTAGTAGGACTTGCGTCAGCAGATCATTATTGCCTAAAAAAAAACATTCTTCCGATATGAAAATATTTTGCGGATTTAAATAACCTGCAAAAGTTTGATACGCCGTAACAAATAAATCAATCTTTCTCTTTCACTCTCTCAGTATTTCTCAAACAAGACTAATAATACATTATAACAATCCCTCTCTCTCTCTCTCTCTCTCTCTCTCTCTCTCTCTCTCTCTGACTCTCACGCACGCACGCACACCACCAAAAATAATAATAGTTTTTCTCTCTTTCGTGCCCAGAGCAGAGGCTATGATTTATAAATTCTTTCTCCCTCTTACTCACTATCCCACACATGCTCACCCATACCATTAATAATGCTCTATCTCTGCCGCATGTTCTTAATCTTTCTCCCATTTTCTCTCTCTCTCTCTCTCTCTCTCTCCCTCAGATGCTCAACCGCCCCATTAATAATGCTCTCTCTCTCCCAAATGCTCTCATTCTTTCTCCCGCTCTCTCTCTCTCTCCTTCATATGCTCACCCACCACATTAATGATGCTCTCTCTGTCTCCTAAATGTTCGCATTGTTTCTCGCACTCTCTCTCTCACATGCTCACCCACCCCATAAATAATACTCCCTCTCTCCCACATGCTTTTACTCTTTCTCCTCCATTCTCTCTTAATCCCTCTCTCTCATGCTCACCCGCCCCATTAATAATTCTCTCTCTCTCTCACATGCTCCCTCACATTCTCCCACTTTCTCTCTCTCATGCTCACCGGCAGCTTTAAAAATGCTCTCACTCTTTCTCCCATACACCCTCTCTATTATTTGCTCACCATCCCTCATTAATAATCCTCTCTCTCCCACACGATGTCACTGTTTCTCCCCCTTTCTCTCTCACTCTCCCTCTCATGCTCATCAGCAACATTAATAATGCTCTCCCTCCTAAATGCTCTCAATCTTTCTCCCACCCTCTCTGTCTCTCATATGCACACTCTCTTCATTAATAATACTCTCTCTCCACCACATGCTGCCACTCTTTCTCCCCCCTCTCTCTCACATGCTTCATAAATAATGCTCTCTCTCTCTCTCTCTTTTTCTCTCTCTCACACACCACTCATAAATCTTTCTTACCGTCAGGCTCACGCAATCGGTAATAACAACTATTGTACGCGTTTTCACGCATTCACTTCTTTCTTTCTTTCTTTTTCTTTCTTTCTTTCTTTCTTTCTTTTTCTTTCTTTCTTTCTTTCTTCTTTCTTTCTTTCTTTTTTCTTTCCTTTTTCTTTCTTCTTTCTTTCTTTCCTTTTTCTTTCTTTCTTCTTTCTTTCTTTTTTCTTTCTTTCTTTTTCTTTCTTTCTTTCTTCCTTTCTTTCTTTTTCTTTCTTTCTTTCTTTCTTTCTTTCTTTCTTTCTTTCTTTCTTTTTCTTTCTTTCTTTCTTTTTCTTTCTTTCTTTCTTTCTTCTTTCTTTCTTTCTTTCTTTCTTTTTTCTTTCCTTTTTCTTTCTTCTTTCTTTCTTTCCTTTTTCTTTCTTTCTTCTTTCTTTCTTTTTTCTTTCTTTCTTTTTCTTTTTTCTTTCTTTCTTTCTTCCTTTCTTTCTTTTTCTTTCTTTCTTTTTTCTTTCTTCTTTCTTTTTCTTTCTTTCTTTCTTTCTTTCTTTCTTTCTTTCTCACGCACGCAATGCATACGAACATTATTAATATTACTCTCACGCACGCAGTAGGCTAATAGCACATTCTTTCAATCACGCCTACGCAATCAATATTAATCAGTCTTTCTCTTTCTCTCTCTCTCTCGCAAGCACATGCAAAATTAATAACAATTCTGATTAATAATGATTTCCCCCTTCTCTCTCTCTTTCGCTCTCTCACGCATGCTCGCACACAATACATTCATATTATCTCCGACACAAACGACTTTTTTCTCTCACGCCGATGCAATCAATATACATCTCTCTCCCTCTCTCTCTCTTTCTTGCGAATGCAGACGTACTCTAATAATAATAATAGTTTATATATCCCACCCCCCTCGAACACATTTATAATTAATAATATATATTTTTTCCATACTCTCTCTCCCTATTTCTTTGTCTCTCTGTCATACACGTCCATCCTCCATACTTAAAAATAGTCTTTCCTTCCGTCGGATATATATCTATGAGTAAAAACAAATTTCTACCACATATTTCTCCCTCTCTTTCTCTCACACAGGCTCAAGTAATAATACCCTTTCTGTCACACAACTAATAACACTTTCTTTCTATCTATCACGTCCGGCTTGGGGTTTAGAGAGTTAAAATGAACAGTTGATTTACCCACGCCAAGAAGATTAATGGAGGGTTGTGATGACGAGGAAACACACGCGTAATTTTAACAAAACAAGATAAGGAATTTATTTACGAATTTAACACGCTTGAAGTTGTGTCAGTAGCTCGTTTCCGGAAAATAAATCAGAATTCTTAAAGTCCATAATTTTAACGAATTCTGATTAAGAGGGAATGTTCAGTATCTGTCTATATTTCTGAGATGAGGTATTATGTACACTATTTACATTATTCGGACTATTGTCCTTCATCTTTGTCGCCATATTTATTACAACGTTTCAGCCCTTCATTACCTGTCTATATTTCTGAGATGACGTATTATATACACTATTTACATTATTCGGACTATTGTCCTCATCTTTGTCGCCATATTTATTACAACGTTTTGCCCCTTCAGTATCTGTCTATATTTCTGAGATGAGGTATTATATACACTATTTACATTATTCGGACTATTGTCCTCATCTTTGTCACCATATTTATTACAACGTTTCGCCCCTTCAGTATCTGTCTATATTTCTGAGATGACGTATTATATACACTATTTACATTATTCGGACTATTGTCCTGATCTTTGTCGCCATATTTATTACAACGTTTCGACCTTTCAGTATCTGTCTATATTTCTGAGATGAGGTATTATGTACACTATTTACATTATTCGGACTATTGTCCTCATCTTTGTCGCCATATTTATTACAATGTTTCGGCCCTGCAGTACCTGTCTATATTTCTGAGATATATTGTCTATTTATTTCGGACTATTGTCCTTAGATAATCACAACGTTTCGGCCGTTGTGTATGGACCATCTTCATATTATTCTGAAATGAGGACTATTTACATTATTCGGACTATTATCCTCATCTTTGTCGCCATATTTATTACAACGTTTCGGCCTTTCAGTATCTGTCTATATTTATGAGATGAGGTATTATATACACTATTTACATTATTCGGAATATTTTCCTTATCTTTGTCGCCATATTTATTACAACGTTTCGCCCCTTCAGTATCTCTCTATATTTCCGAGATGAGGTATTATGTACACTATTTACATTATTTGGACTATTGTCCTCATCTTTGTTGCCATATTTATTACAATGTTTCGGCCTTTCAGTATCTGTCTATATTTCTGAGATAATGTATTATGTATACTATTTATATTATTCGGACTATTATCCTCATCTTTGTCGCCATATTAATTACAACGTTTCGGCCTTTCAGTATCTGTCTATATTTCTGAGATGAGGTATTATGTACACTGTTTACATTATTCGGACTATTGTCCTCATCTTTGTTGCCATATTTATTACAACGTTTCGGCCTTTCAATATCTGTCTATATTTCTGAGATGAGGTATTATGTACACTATTTACATTATTCGGACTAGTGTCCTCATCTTTGTCGCCATATTTATTACAACGTTTCGGCCTTTCAGTAGCTGTCTATATTTCTGAGATGAGGTATTATTTACACTATTTACATTATTCGGACTATTGTCCTCATTTTCTTGCCATATTTATCATATTTATTCTCCAGGTATTGAACTCACACTCTTTTGGTCCTGTCACTGGATCTAACCAACGCCTTTATCCTTGTGAACACATGACACAGTGGATAAAGGCGTTGGTTAGATCCAGTGACAGGACCCAAAGAGTGTGAGTTCAATACCCGGTTAAGGCAGTGGAGAACTTGGAGACGAGAATTAAGAGGAGATAACTGACATCCATTAAACATGACACGTGGAACTAGAACAGTCTACCCCAGTGAGCGAAATAAATGGTTCAGTTCGACATTCCAACTACCTAAAGAAGGTCGGAGCGTACAACAGCTGAAACGTTGTGATAAATATGGCGACAAAGATGAGGATAATAGTCCAAATAATGTAAATAATGATGGAATGTTCATACAACAGTTTAAATGATCTTAAACAATATTAAAAAAATGTTAGTTTTTTTTTCTCATAGAAGGGATATTCCATAGTTCCAAAAGTAGATGAAGAGGGATTGTTTGAAATATTTAGCTTTCTTGAATAGTTGAGAGAAAATTTATTGAAGTACCAAAAGGTACGTAATATAATTGGCGATTAATTTTACATTAGCAAGAACTTGAATGCTGGCAATTATCTCTTATCACTTTTCTGTCGTTTTATATAAAAAATAATTTCGCATAGGGTGACTACGTTCTTCTTCTTGACTCAACAGCTAATTTCTGTGAAAACAAGGTTTTCATTGGTCGCAAAACAATTTCACATGGGATCGCGAATTTATATCCTCCTCTTTTTCAGCTCACCGATCAATTTTTGTGAAACAAGCTTATCATTGGTCCAAAGAAAGTTTCCCGTAGGCTCCCGAAAATTATTTGAAGACGATAACATAATTGGCGAATAATGTTACACTGGCAAGAAATTTAACGCTGGTCATGAGGAACTGAAACGAAACCTTTCATATGTCTTTAGACACTCTTACTAATCTAATTTTTCTCCTCATTTTATATCAAAAAGTAATTTCTCATAGGCTTACTACTTTCTTCTTCCTGGCTCAACGGCTAATTTTTGTGAAGACAAGATTTTCATTGGTCCAAAAATCAGTTTCACATAGGCTCACGAATGTATTTCCGTTTTCTTCGTCCGAATTTGAACAGAGCGAATGAAGGGAGTGGATAAAGTGGGTGAGTATTATTTGGCACTCACTACACCTGCACTATCAATAATAATGTTCTTTTTCTCTTACCCAATAACAATCTCTCTCGCACGCACACAAGCGTAATAATATTCTTATCCCTGCAAACGACTAATAACATTTTATTTCTATCATGTTCACACAATCAATATAAATCTCTCTCTCTCTCTCTCTCTCTCTCTCTCTCTCTCTCTGAAACTAGTAATAATAGTTTTTCTTTAGCTCGCATACTCACTGAATCTCTCTCGTACAGAAGTCTATGATTAAAAATCTAGTCTTCCCCTCTTTTTCTCAAACGCAGAGAAACACAAGTAATAATGGTCTCTCTCTCTCTCTCTCTCTCTATATATATATATATATATATATATATATATATATATATATATATATTACGACTGAGTAGTTCGATCCTTGCTGGGTGCCCGAATCTTTCTGCCTTGTGCCACATCTACGTTACGCTTGGAACATCAGGGCACCTTTACGTGGAGTAATGTTTAGCAAGCTTGTTTTGCAAGAACAATTGCGACTGAACAGTGAGTTCGATCCTCACTGGGTGCCCCAATCTTTCTGCCTTGACCTATATCTAAGTTACGCTGAGAAAATCACCTTAACCCCTCTCTCTCTCTCTCTCTCTCTCTCTTACACAGCTAATAACCCCATTTTACAGCAAACTTACACGATAAAATCTCTCTCTCTCTCTCTCTCTCACTCTCTCTCTTCGTTATATTCATATTTTCTCACTCTTCCCTCCAACTAGCAGTTTCGTAAACACAGGTATAATTGTAAGTGCATGCACCTATATGTAACTAATTAAATCTACCTTAACAAGTGTTTGCAATTTTATCAGTTATCTGCTGATATATTCTTCCAGATTTTAAGCTCTGTTAATAATAGTTAAAGAATTTGGCTGTTAAGTACATTGATAACTTGGATAGATCGCAGAATTTACTGGCACGTTTCTTAGAATTCATTCCTTATATTCCGAATTCGCCAAGACGAAAATCTACGATTATAGCAAACAAACATTTGGACATGGATTCATTTCTCGATGAGGAACCCATTCTAAAGTTTCAATAAATAACTAAATATTCCAAGAATCTATCACAGACACTGACAAGTCTGCTATTCGTCCATGCATTGAATATTACTGTAACATCTGGTCTGCTACTTATGCTATGCATTTAGAAATTTCTGATGGACTACAATGAAGATTCTGCAATGTTTTTGGTCCTGACAAAACATTTCGACAGGAAACACCCATCCTGATATTGCCAAACTTGACGTTGCTTAACATGTCAGCCGTTATCCATTACACCACCCGCACATCCAAGCTTACAGTACTTACTATTCCCAAGCAAACACCCATCCTGATATTGCCAAACTTGACGTTGCTTAACATGTGATATAGCCGTAAGCTTTTGAAGAGGAGCGGAACACAATCTAATATCTATTTTCTCCCTGGGCAAATAAATATGAATAAAATAGGCGAGTTTCCGTTTGACAAGAGGCGGTACACAATCTACCGCCAAACGTTTTGTATAATTATCAGAGGAATATTCCCGTTTTGGGGGGTTTTTTATTGGCTTCTAAATAATTTATTACTTTCTCTTTTGTATGTTCTGCAATTCCAGCCCATCGCTCCGTTTTTCCTTCCCTGAAATTTCGGAAGAAAAATAAAAAAATAAAAACTCAGCATTATACCTGAGTGACCAGCGAAGCATTTTTTCTTTAAAGCTGTAATTGAAAAGATGTCTTCTGGCCCCAGTGATATTTCAGTTTTTGTTTGATATATCCTTAAGAAAATGTTGATATAATTTTTTTTTCCACATCTGCTTTTGATAACGATTCTCTCACAAAACTAATGCAATTATTAAATCCATATATATATATATATATATATATATATATATATATATATATATATATATATATATATATATATATATATATATATATATATATAAATAAAAAAAAAAAGAACAGTAAGATATAAAATCCGGTGTTCTTATAGCAAAATAGTGCTCAATGTAAATTTACAGAGCATTAATATTATAAATTAATTGATTTAAAATATGGATTTATTTTTCGCTACACAGTTTCAACCATGTTTCAAAAATAAACTAAAACCCTAATTTTATTTTTCAAATAAATTAAAAGCATTAGTTCTATTTCAAAGCGAATTTTGGAGTAACTTTTAAAATTTACCGGGTTTTAAATACACAGCTAAATCACGTTTCCATGGTTTACAGAATATTCTACTCAAATTGAACACAGGGGTGTCTAGATTTTCCTTATGACAGTATCATTGTATCAGTTAATAGCTACATTTTGGTAAGGGGTGAGGATGTATTTTACACTGAAACCTGACGTCAGTTGAATGGATGTCGTCTGAAAAAAAAAAAAAAAAAAAAAAAAAAAAAAAAAAATTTTTAACGTCAAATTTTCAACGTGATTTTTTTTACAATACTTTTTATTTAACTACGATTTGAAATATTTTCCTTTTTAACATTTGATATTCTTTTTTAGAACAGTCAAATGTATTAGACTCCATTATATTATGTAGGATTATTTTAACATTAAGTTTAATTATGATGAGGTTTTTTTTTTTTTTTTTTTTTTATATGACTATGACAGCAGAAATGGTTCTTAATTTCACTGATTCAGTAAACTTTTCTTTTATATTAAACCTATTATTATAATATTTCCTGAGGGGTCATTCAAAGCTTACAATGGTATTTCATATTAATTTTTTATTTTACTAAAATTTTATTCTTTTTTAATGCGTGTAGTATTATTTAAAGAAATTTGTTTAGAATTCATTCAATTTAACTACAATTTTAATTACAAATTCAAAATTACAACTTTAAAATTTTAAAATATTTTCATTGTTTAGTTTTAATAGACTATATTACTTTATAACAGAAGGAATTACTCATATTAAGTAAGATTATTTTTCCATATCAAAGTATATGGGGGGCTAAGTCATTTTCAGATTTAGTAAACTTTATTTATTTATTAATTAATTAATTTATTTATTTCAAAATATATGTAACCTAATTAATAAAGTTTCATATGTATGTATAAATTTGTTAGAATTCATTTTATTTTACTACAATTTTAATTTCAATTTTAAAATTTTTTATAACTTTAAAATTTTAAAATATTTTCATTGTTGTTTTAATTTAGACTATTCCAGATAATTACCCTATCGCAATTTTAAACTTTTAATTTAGATATTATTTAAGTAATATTAATGTTTTACAAAACTATCTTCCTGAATTAGTAAACTTTATGTATTTTCGGTTTAAGAAAATGAGGTTAAAAATATATAAAACTCAGCATTAATGTTTCTCATGTGAGTACAAAAGGACCATTCAAAGCTTACATCTTATGGCATTTCATATTAATTTTTATTTTACTATATATTTTTTTTTTCTTTTTTAAAGCGTGTAGTATTATTTGAAAAAGATCATTCAATTTAACTTTAATTTTAGTTTCTTTTAAAATTACAAACTTTAAACTTTGAAATATTTTCATTGTTAGTTATATTTATATTACTTTTGAAGGAATATTACCTTAGTAACAAAAAATTATTTTTCAATATCCAAGATATAAATTTTTTTAAACCACATTTGTAATTTTGGACTTAACAAAAATTAGAGTCATTTCTCTCAGTAAACTTTAATTACTTAATTTATTTATTTATTTTAAAAATGACACTGACAGTAATTTCATATGTATTCCAGAACAGTTAGAATTCTTTTATTTCTCCATTACAATTTTAAATTACCACATTAAAATTTTAAAATATTTTCATGGTTAGTTTTAATTATATATACTTTTTATAACAGAAGGATAATTATCATAGTAATATATTATTTTCCATAACAAATATATATATAAATTACAATTTTTAAATATTATATTTAAATATTTATATATATACAAAACTATCTAATATTTCTATTTAGTAAACTTTATGTATTAATTAAATTTTTATTTTAAATATATGTAACCCGTTAAAGTTTTTATTTACAAAAAGAACAATGGGATACAACTGATTTTTGAATAAATCAGTTTGTTCATTTTTAATGACACAAATAAGTCTTATACGTTTTAAAATACAGTTTAAACAGAAAAATATATTAAAATATTTGTCTGATTTAATCAGTAAATTTTATTACTTATATATATATATATAGAGGACACGGGTCGTTTATATATATATATATATATATATATTCTTTTGATGCCAGTGTGTTTGTGAGTGTTGTTGAATCTTTTTTGAATTCAATACCTATAAAATATTAAAAATTAAAATTCTTAGACACACTGGGTTTGTAGTTTTATCTTAATATTTTATGTTTTGTTATTTCAATTAATTTGCAGCTTCGACTTAGTTTCGGCCAGCATGGCCATTTTTCAGGAGAAAAAAAATAAAACAGTCATTTTCATTTTATATCCTAGTTTTGTTAGTAGCAGCGAACTACTTGGAGCTGAATTTGACTATCGTTTCTAAATAGAAATTATATATATATATATATATATGGTGTTGGGTTTTTTATATATATATATATATATATATATATAATAATTTTATATTCTTTATATATTTTCTAATTCTAATATCTAAAGTTCGTTACTATATATCGTCCTGTACAAACCAATATCATTGTAAAATAGAGTAAAATATTTCAAAAGTTCTATAAAAAAATCTTTAATTTTTAAGATCGAAAAAATTTTTTACCGTTAACAAATGTATATTTATTAATATACCCATCATAGCTCTACTTTAACTACATTATGCTGATTGATTTTGCTGTGTATTTAAAACCATTTTAAATTAAATTAAGAAATTAAATTTATTTAAAAGAAATAAAATTGGGGTTTTGCTTATCTGCCTATGCACTAACCATAAAATTTTAAACAATTAATTTATAATATATTATATATATATATATATATTCTTTTTATCGCAAGCATATGCAAAATAAGTAAAAAAAAAATTATAAACAGAAAATATATTAAAATAGTATCCAGTTATTTTATTTATATTCACACTGGATTTGTTTTTTTATTTTATGTTTTGTTACAATATTTCTTCGACATACATCAGGAGAAAAAACAAAACAGTCTCTCCATAACATGTTATAATTTTAGAATAATATATATATATATATATATATATATATATATATATATATAAATATATTTTGTTTGTTTACAAAAATTTATTAATATCATCATAGCTCGCTACATTAAGAGTTCACCATAAATTAAATTCATAAATATTTTTCTTATGTTTGCGAAGGAATACATAGCCATATTTTAAACAAAAAATATTATTATAATATATATATTCTATATATATGTATGGAGCACTGTCTTCTTAAAAAAAAAAAAAAAATACTAATGGACTCCGGATTATGCACCCAACGTGTTCTTTTCTAATTTCTGCATACCTGCGCATTTATATATATATTAAGAAATGGACAAGGTCCGACAATTTATTTATTAAAGACATTTTATTATGTTTAACGTTGTTATTTTTATAGATTTAAGTATTTATCATAAACAGAGCATTTGCTTAAATACTTGTATCTATAAAATAACAACGTTAAACATAATAAAATGTCTTTTAATTTATATATATATATATATATATATATATATATATATACCTTGATATTTTCTATCTATCTATCTATCTATCTATCTATATATATATATATATATATATATATATATATATATGTGTGTGTGTGTGTGTGTGTGTGTGTGTGTGTGTGTGTGTGTGTGTGTGTGTGTGCTTAAATTATTTTTAGATAGAATGTATCAGTAAAGCAACAAAATACCTAAAGAATAAGAGTAGGAATCTATTCTTGGGTGATGTGGTTCGTCTACGCCCTAGACTCTAGGGGATCTAAGCAAGGCAAATGTAGAATTTATTTTGCTGCACGTGTTTATATAAAAGCGCAACGATGCCATTGGTTCATCATGGCTTTTAAAACGGTTTAATCTATTACCTCATTTTTTTTAAACATGTACAGCAACTACGTCTGTCCAAAAGGATTACAATCAGACCACAATTTAAACAATATTCATTTATTTAAAAAAATAAAATTCATGAATATTACTCGCTTACATTTGCCTCACCACACTTTGAATTATGGCACTTTGTGTCTTCCATATGTTTTGACTGACCTTTCAAACATCTGATGAATATTCATGAAAGCGCTCAGATTTAAAAGCCTTGATAAACCAATACCATTGTTATTCATTTATGTGTGTGCGTGTGTGTATATATATATATATATGTGTGTGTGTGTCTCTCTCTCTCTCTCTCTCTATATATATATATATATATATATATATATATATATATATATATATATATATATACATATATATATTTAGACACACAAACATATATATATATATATATATATATATATATATATATATATATATATATATATATATATATATATATATATATAAGGATTTTACTATTTCCCTCTCTCTCTCTCTATATATATATATATACATACATATATATATAGACACACACACAAACATATATATATATATATATATATATATATATATATATATATATATGCCAAGGATTTTATTATTTCTCTTTGTAGCTGTTGGTATGCTAGTGTTCATTCATGTTTTTTTATAAATATTTACAAAGCCATATACAAATATAAAATTATATATTGTTTTTCAGATATATATATATACATGTATCTATAAAATCTGGTAAGATAATGAATGTAAGTGAGTAATATTCAAGAAATATTTCTTGGATATTACTCGCTTACTTTTGCCTTACCAGACTTTGTATTATGGCACTTTGGGTCTTCCATATGTTTTGGCTGACCTTTCAACCCCCCTGATGAATATTCATGAACATTCTCAAATTTAAAAGCCATGATAAACCAATGATATCCTTGCTTTTGTATACAAATTCATGCAACAAAATAAATCGTACATTTGACTTGATAACGTCCCTCGGAGAATGAAACACATCGGCTAAGAATAGATTTTTTCTTGTCTTTTGATATATATATATATATATATATATATATATATATATATATATATATATGTGTGTGTGTGTGTGTGTGTGTGTGTGTGTGTGTGTGTGTGTGTGTATGTACATGAGTATGAATATATATATATATATATATATATATATGTGTGTGTATGTGTGGTGGGTGTGAGAGAGAGATTTTGTGTGTGTTTTTTATTTATTCATACATGTTAAAGTAATATATCATTCCTTTGAGAAGAGCTCGTAATTATTTTTTTTTGTTTGTTTTTATTCATATCCCATTTCCGTTCCCCCCCCAAGATAAATGCCAAGGTTTATAAGTAAATATATTTTTTCATACAGCTAAAAAAAAAAAGAAAAAAAAAATGAAAGAAAGAAAGAAAGATAAAGAAAAAAAGAAAATCAGAGGAAACCACTTTTGTCAAAATTCCATATTTTTGCTTAGAAAAAAAAAAAAAAAAAAAATAGAAAGAAAGAACTGACAGATAAATGCTTGGAATGTTTCTGAAACTCTGTCAGAATTTTGGTTAGAAAATACCGCCAGAGTTACATTTGCGATATGGCGAATCTCACATCCACGATGTTTCTTCAGGAGTTCAGTGTGTGCATGAGGTGGTGGGATCGCTCACTTATATCCATGGCGAATATAATTAACTTCAGATATAACGCAAACTGTTCTCTAATATGCATCTATTTCCTTATCCGATGTTTGCTCTCAAAAAAAAAAAAAAAAATCAAATTTATTCAACTATCAGAAGTTTTTTAGTTGGATTATTTTCATCAGCAATTATTTGACGAGACATTCTTTCAAAGTTTTTAAACTGTTTTTTTCTTTCTATTTTATATATATATATATATATATATATATATATATATATATATATATATATATATATATATATATATATATATATATATCTTAAGGACAAACCTGTTACGGGCGATGACTGTCAATCTATTACTACGGAAAATGGAACAAATCAAACGTTAGTACGTTACATCTACTTTCATTCACAAATACGTCTGGCAAAGACATGAATCACCACCCCTGCTCTTCTGAGAGTTATAGGTTAAATGCCAAAGTATATTGTGCTCTATGACTGAGAGAAGAAAAATTCTTAATCCCGAATCTTGGAGAAGGCAACAGGAAACCACTCCTCAATCTTCCCACCACAAAATTCCCCATAACTTCAATGCTAACAGATACTGCTGTCGCACCTCTCGCTTGTGGAACTCTCGGCCGCGTAACATTACAGAAATATTAACGAAGGATCCCTACAGCTGTGTTCTAGTTGGATACTGCGTCTAACAGATGTTAGATATAGCTCTCAGTATCCGAGTGGAGGTTTCGTCAAGCTTACATTCTAGGGTTTAAGATTGTAAAAATATTAACGTGTCCATAGACTTGTGATTCAGTTGGATGTTGCGTCCAAGAGATGTTAAGTATACCTCGCAGTAGCAGAGTGTAGGTTCCATCATGATTAAACCCAAGTGTTTAAGATTGTAGAAATATTAACGAAGGGTCCATAGAGCCAGGATTTAGTTGGATGTTGCGTCCAAGAGATGTTAAGTATGGCTCTCACTATCCGAGTGTGGGTTCGATCCAGCTGCCACCCTAGTATTTAAGATTCTAAAACTATTTACTAGGGGTGCATATAGCGGTGATTTAGTTGGATGATGCGTCCAAGATATGTGAAGTTTAGCTCTCAGTATCCGAGTGTAGGTTCCGTCAAGCTTACACTCTAAGGTTTAAGATTATAAGGGTCCATAGAGCTGTGATTTAGTTGGATATTACGTCCAATTAATGTTAAGTATAGCTCTCAGTATCCGTGTGTAGGTTCCATCAAGATTAAAGCCAAGTGTTTAAGATTGTAGAAATATTAACGAAGGGTCCATAGAGTTCTGGTTTAATTGGATGTTGCGTCCAAGAGATGTTAAGTATGGCTCTCATTATCCGAGTGTAATTTCCATCAAACTTAAACTCTCTGGTTTAAGATTGTAGAAATATTAACAAAGGATCCCTAGAGCTGTGTTCTAGTTGGATACTGCGTCTAACAGATGTTAAGTATGGCTCTCAGTATCCGAGTGTAGGTGCCATCAAGCTTAAAACCAAGTCATTAAGATGGTAGAAATATTAACGAAGTGTCTATCGAACTGGGATTTAGTTGGATGTTGCGTCCAAGAGATGTTAAGTATGGCTCTCACTATCCGAGTGTATGTTCGATCCAGCTGCAACCTTAATGTTTTAGACTGTAAAAACATTAACTAGGGTTCCATATAGCTGTGATTTAGTTTGATGCTGCGTCCAAGATATGTGATGTATAGCTCTCAGTATCCGAGTGTATGTTCCATCAAGATTAAACCCAAGTGTTTAAGATGGTAGAAATATTAACGAAGGCTCCATAGAGCTGGGATTCAATTGGATGTTACGTCCAAGAGATGTTAAGTATAGCTCTCATTATCCAAGTGTAAGTTCCATCAAACTTAAACTCTTTGGTTTAAGATTATAGAAATATTAACGAAGGATCCCTAGAGCTGTATTCTAGTTAAATGTGGCGTCCAAGAGATGTTATAGCCTTCAGTATCCGAGTGTAGGTTCCGTCAAGCTTAAACTCTAGGGTTTAAGATTGTAAAAATATTAACGAAGTATCCATAGAGTTGTGATTCAGTTGGATGTTGCGTCCAAGAGATGTTAAGTATACCTCGCCGTATTAGAGTGTAGGTTCCATGAAGCTTACACTCTAGGGTTTAAGATTATAAGGGTCCATAGAGCTGTGATTTAGTTGGATATTACGTCCAAGAGATGTTAAGTATAGTTCTCAATATCCGTGTGTAGGTTCCATCAAGATTAAACCCAAGTGTTTAAGATTGTAGAAATATTAACGAAGAGTCCATAGAGCTGTATTCTAGTTGGATGTGGCGTCCAAGAGATGTTAAGTATAGCCTTCAGTATCCGAGTGTAGGTTCCATCTAGCTTAAACTCTAGGGTTTAAGATTGTAGAAATATTAACCAAGGGTCCGTAGAGATGTGATTTGGGTGGATGTTACGTCCAAGAGATATTAATTATAGCTCTCATTATTCGAGTGTAAATACCATCTGGCTTAAATTCTTGGGTTTAAGATTGTAGAAATATTAACGAATGGCTCAAAGAGCTGTGATTTAGTTGGAGGTTACGTCAAAGAGATGTTAAGTATAGCTCTCACTATCCGAGTGTACGTTCCATCAAGCTTAAACCCTAGTTTTTAAGATAGTAGAAATATTAACGAAGTGTCCATAGAGCTGGAATTTAGTTGGATGTTGCGTCCAAGAGAATTTATATATAGCTCTCAGTAGCCGAATCTATGTTACATCAAGCTTAAACGCTAATGTTTAATATTTTAGAAATATTAACAAAGTCTCCATAGAGATGCGATTTAGTTGGACGTTGCTTGCAAGAGATGTTATGTATAGCTCTCACTATTCGAGTGTAGGTTCCGTCAAGCCTAAACTCAAGGGTTTAAGATTGTAGAAATATTTACGAACGCTCCATAGAGCTGTGATTTAGTTGGATGTTCCGTCCAAGAGATGTTAAATATAGTCCTTAGCATTCGAGTGTAAGTTCCATCAAGTTCAAACTCATGGCCTTTAGTTCATATCTATTGCCTGGCACCAGCCATTAATACCGCCTCTACTGTGCCTCGCTAGGATCTCCCTTTGAGGTCGTCTGGTAGATCAGATTTCCAGATTACATCCATTTAATGGAAAGTGGCCTAGGCTTTTGCTATTCATATTTTCACATCGTTTCCAGAATTAATTTTACGTAACAAATATTTATTTTAAATCTGTTTTGTTTTTAAATGAGTACAATTCAGTATTATACAATGATAAGATTATGAAAAGTCATTAATTCGGAAGCAGTTTTAAATTTCATGTCCCCTTCAGGAAATATCTCTTGACAGATTCGTTTTTCTTTTAAATTATCTGCGAATTACAATGTTTTTAATCATTTCACCTCAAGAAAGGCAATCAAGCCACTAAGATGCAAGACGGTAGCCAGTGTTAGAGAATACGAGAAAAACTACTATTAAGGAGAGAGGACAATAAAAGAACACGAAGTAGGAAGACAGAAGATTACGATTGGCATTGCATTTAAATATTTGACGATCAATGTTGACTGGGAAACAAGAAGCTGGAACAGAGTTGCAGGAGAATTGCCATAGAAGAAACTGTTAGCATAGAACTTACGGCTGTAAAACGATGATACCTTGCCGACAATCGAGTACTGTGGAGGGTGTAGGAATACAGGTCTTCATTCTGGCTTAATATAAATAATGCAAGTAATCATAATACCTCATCTCAGAGATATAGTGGCTTAAACGTCGTGAATATGGCAATGAAGATGACGATAACAGTCCGAGTAATGTAAATAATGCAGGCAATCATAACATCTCATTTCTGAGATATAGAGGCCGAAACGTTGTGAATATGGCAATGAAGATGAGGATAACAGTCCGAATAATGTAAATAATGCAAGTAATCATAATACCTCATCTCAGAGATAGGAAGAGATATTGAAGAAGGCCGAAGAGTACAAAGGCCGAAACGTTGTGAATATGGCAATGGAGATGAGGATAACAGTCCGAATAATGTAAATAATGCAAGTAAATAAACCTCATATATAGACAGCTATATAGAAAGACATAGACATAAATCGAAACGTTGTGAATGGCAAAGAAGATGAGACAGTCCGAATAATGTAAAAATGCAAGTAATCATAATACCTCATCTCAGAGATAGGAAGATATATTGAAGGCCGAAGCGTACAAAGGCCGAAACGTTGTGAATATGGCAATGAAGATGAGGATAACAGTCCGAATAATGTAAATAATGCAAGTAATCATAATACCTCATCTCAGAGATAGGAAGAGATATTGAAGAAGGCCGAAGAGTACAAAGGCCGAAACGTTGTGAATATGGCAATGAAGATGAGGATAACAGTCTGAATAATGTGAATAATGCAAGTAATCATGATAACTCATCTCAGAGATAGGAAGAGATATTGAAGAAGGCCGAAGAGTACAAAGGCCGAAACGTTGTGAATATGGCAATGAAGATGAGGATAACAGTCTGAATAATGTGAATAATGCAAGTAATCATGATAACTCATCTCAGAGATTCAATCACCTGAAAAAGTCTGGAGCGTACAACGGTCGAAACTTCTTTTTCTTTTTTTTTTTTAAAAAAAAAAGGCAGTTCACCCCAAACGTAATACCTCATCCCAGAGATATAGACAATTTTTTTTTTTTTTTGATTTTCTTCTTTTACAGATATTTAAAGAAAAGGAGAAGATGCAATCGCCTACATTTTCTTAGAGACGCGGTTATAGATTTCGAAAAACAAATCGCAAAGCGAACCGGTAGCAAATGTATGTATATAAATATTTCTTTCCGCGTCCCAATCAGAGACCTAAGTTCAGAAATAGCATTATGATATTTTCAACTGAGATCACAATTATTATTATTATTATTATTATTAATAGCAGTAGTAGTAGTAGTAGTAGTAGTAGTAGTAGTAATATTCATATTTTTTTATTGTTTTCTTGTCAATCTTTCTGAGGACCCGCCCCCGCCAGAAAGAGCAGTTTCTGCCTTAAACTTGTCTTCTTAGCGTCTGTCTTTCGATTGACTCCATCTACACAGACAACATACACACACTCCGCCTCCAACAACATCAGGAAAAATATTATCTTTTTCAAAAGAACGAAAATTGATTTAGTGTTGCAGTCAGTGGAGAAAAAAAAAGAGATGGGATGGTGGGATGTTGGGTAACAGTGGCGTCAGAAGGAACGGAGGGCGTAAAAGGAGAGAGAGAGAAAAAAGAAAGTTTTTTTTTTTAATATATCGACGACATAATTCAGAATTAAATCACCAGATAGATAGATAGATAGATAGATAGATAGATAGATAGATAATGAAGAGACTGCTAGGTAGGAATAGACTGAGAAAAGGAGATAGAAACATACACAGATATATATGAACATAGCTAGCTAGATAGACACAAAGAGACTCAACTAGACAGACAGACAGACAGATAGATAGATAGATAGATAGATAGATAGATAGATAGATAGATAGACTGCTAGGTGGATAGATAGGTAGGAATAGACTAGCTAGATAGATAGATACAAAGAGACTCAGCTAGACAGATAGATAGACAGACAGACAGGTATATATATATATATATATATATATATATATATATATATATATATATATATATATAGATAGATAGATGATAACATAGGTGGATAGATAGGTATGAATAGACTGAGATAGGGAGATAGAAATATACAGAGATAGATATGAACATATTCAGATAGATAGATATGGACAGACTAGATGTGAAGAGACTCAGACAGGGAGATGTGAAGGTAGATGTAAAAATACATATATACACACACAAACACACACACATACACACACACACACACATATATATATATAGGGTGCGTGTGTGTGTGTGTGTAAAGAGAGACAGACAGACAGACTGAAAAAGATAGATAAATAAGTAGATCTCGATAGATAGTTACGAACAGACTGAAATACATAAACGAAGACTGAAACAGATGTAAACAGACTAAGATAGATATATCGATATGATAAGATTAAGATAGATATCGATTGGTTAAGGAAGATAGATAAATATGAGCAGACCGTGACACATAGATAGATAGATAGATAGATAGATAGATAGGAAGACACTGATATACATATATAAATAGATATGAACAGACTGAGATAGATAGATATCAACAGAGTGAGATAGATAGATTATTTTATGTTCTCCTTAAAGAAATGTTTGGTTTGAAACAAATTTATAAAATGTCTTACTAGTAATAGATGACATATATGTGTAAATTTAATTTATCGTCCAGTCCCCTGACGAACGCGCCTACCAATTTTACGAATCTCGCGCCCGTGAAAATCTTGCTGAATATTTCATATTTTTTTTTTACTAAAACACACATACATCTATATATATATAAATATATATATATATATATATATATATATATATATATATATATATATATATATATATATATATATATATATATGGGGGTTATTGAATGACATCGTGGAAAAAATCCGATGTAACACGTTTCGTCATCAAGAGAGTCGTCCTCGGACTAAATTAATATTTTTATTTTTGTTACATATTTATAGGAAAGGTTATATATATATATATATATATATATATATATATATATATATATATATATATATATATATATATATATATATGTATGTATAGATAGATAGATGTATGTATATATATATATATATCTATATATATATATACATATATATATATATATATATATGTATATATATATGTATATATATATCTATAGATATATATACATACATATATATGTAGAAAATAAAAAATAAAAATAATGATAAAAGTATCAAAATGAACCTTGAGATCGAAATTTCAAAAATGTGGCACATGGGGGCATCAACAATCCCTATTGTAGTTAGAGACCTCGGATTGGTTGGAAAAGATTCCAATAGAATCGTTGAAGAAATTGCTGGTAGCCCATGCCTTAAAGAAATACAAACAAATTGTTCTGACGAGTACAGCCCACACCTTACGAAGGGATTTATTTATTTAAAATATGTGTGATTTTTTTTTTAATTGCTCAGTGTAAAACGTCATGTTGCCATTTCTGACCTTAGATCTCTTGTTGGGACCCGGAAAGAAAAGAGAACACACCAGAAATCAAAAGAAATAATAATAATAATAATAATAATAATAATAATAATAATTGTGATCTTAGTGATCCAAAAATGCTCAGTGGAAAATGTTTTTTTATGAAAATGCTCAGTTGGGGAAAATGTCAGAAATCAAATGCTATTTATGAACTTAGGTCTCTGGTTGGGACCAGTGGAAGGCTATTTATGAACTTAGGTTTATATACCAGAAATCAAGAAATCAAATAATAATAATAATAATAATAATAATAATAATAATAATAATTGTGATCTTATGTTTTTTTCCAAAAATGCTCAGTGGAAAATGTCATAATGCTATTTATGAACTTAGGTCTCTGGTTGGGACCCGGAAGGAAATGTTTATATACTAGAAATCAAAGGAAAAAAATAAAATAAAAAATAATAATAATAATAATAATAATAATAATAATTTGTTTCACCATGAAATAAAGATTCTGTGATGAATATGTGGAAACAATTGACCAAATTGTATTAGGTTGCACAGTGTAATCATCCATTGAATATAGCACTTAGCATGATAGATTAGCCCAGTATCTGTAGTGGAAATTATGCAACTTTTACGGGTGGGGGTGAGGGACTGCAAGTGGCTGGTATGAACATCCACCAGACCTGGTTCCAGAGATAGCACCTGTAACAATTTTATTGGGATTGACAATACACACAGACAGAACAATCCAAGTTAATCGTCCAGACATCGTGATCAAAAACCAGAAGAACAGAATATGATTTCTTATTGACACGACCACAAACTGTAATGTATGTTTGAAGGCCTCCAAAACATCATAAAGATACGAGGATCTTGACGTAGAAATCTAAAGAAAATTGAGTCAGATGAGGACATCAGTAATTCCAGTTGTACTTGGAGCTCTCGGATTGACTGAAAGAGGTTATGATAGACATTTTGAATGGATTTCTGGTAACGCATGCATTAAGAAAAATTGTTCACACGAGTACAGCCCACACCTTACTGAGATCTTTACCTATGTAAAACTAGCAGCATGGCCCGGCGTTGCCCGTGCTTGATTCAAAAATCGTACGACTCATACAGCAATCGCTATCACTTGACTTAAAATATTTTTGCCCTTCCTTGCCTTTAAAGAAGTGCCCTTTGCCGTGCTGATGTTGCTACATACCTTACTTCTTGCCTATCTCACACTGCGACTTTTTTCTAAGCTCTATACTAAACATTAAATCTGTTACGAAAAAAGAACTAAACAAAATGAACACAAAACGATCAGCTTTAAAAAAGGAGTCGTAACTGGAAAAACCGAATGAAAAAAGAATGTTAACAACAAATACTTTTTCACACCCAACCCAGTTCTGCAGAATCAGAATCAACATTGAGTTTAAGCAAGTGAATGAGCCAATTGGAGTAAAGTGCCATGCAGATTTAAATTTTTCCCACTTGTGACGAATGCAGCTATCGATATTTTTTGCATGTTAGCATGCTAGTGAACATTCGTGTCAGTCAGCTGTTGGCTCTCACGCTGGCCAATAGAATCTTCCTGCCTATTCGTGGCAGCCAGCTATAGGCTCTCATTCTGACCAGTATAAAATGGCCGCAAACTACATGAAAACTGTCGTAGAAGCATGAAAAAATCGATTATTTCCACTATAGATGAGAGTTGGGAAATGCAAAGTCGGTCTTGGCCTTTCGGCTAACTTGGAGCATGTGCATGTAAATTTTGGTGCAAATCCGTCGAAAATTGTGGCCGTGCATTCGTTACACACACACACACACACACACACACACACACACACACACACACACACATCCTGCCTTTTATAGATAGAGATGTATGTGAGCTTAGGTTAATAAAATGTTACGTGGAAAATGTCATGAAGCCATTTCTGACCTTAGGTCTCTGGTTGGAACCCGGAAAGAAATGAGTATGCATAAGAAATCAAAGTAATACTACTAAAACTACTACTACTACTACTACTACTGATAATAATAATAATAATAATAATAATAATAATAATAATAAAAGTGGCATATGGGAACATCAACAATCCCTGTTGTAGTTGGAGCCCTCGGGTTGGTTGGAAATGCTTCCAGTAGACTTAGTGAAGGGATTCCTGGAATCCTTGGCTTAAAGAAATACAAAAAAAATATGTTCTCACGAGTGCCTCCGACACCTTGCGAAGGGCTTTATCTATGCAAAATATGTTTGTGTGCTTTTCTTTAATTGGTCAGTGGAAAATGTCATGATGCCTTTCTAACCTTAGGTCTCTGGGCGAGACACAGAAAGAAATGTCTACACACGGGAAATTAAAAGAAATTAAATAATAATAATAATAATAATAATAATAGTAATAATAGTAAAAGAAATCTCAAAAATGTGGCATATGGGAATATCAACAATCCCTGTTGTAGTTGGAGCCCTATGACTGGATGGAAAAGATTGCAGTAGACTAATTGAAGGGATTCCTGGAAGTCCATGCCTCAAATTACAAGTACAGTCGTCAAGTACAGCCCACACTTTGCGAAGGGCTTGATCTATGTAATTTTTTTTTTTTTTTTTTTTTTTTTTGCTAGTGGAAAGTGTCATGATGCCATTTCTAACTTTAGATCCCTGGGCAGGACCCGGAAAGAAATGTGTAAACACCAGAGATCAATGGAAATAAAAATAATAATAATATCGATGATGATAATTATTGTAGCATATCTACGAACGAATATGGATATGTCCCCATTCACATAAATACAGTAGTAAATACTGTATGTTGGTCTGCAGTTGGAGATTCATCTCCAGTTGTGCTGGTCAGACAATCTGTCTCCCAGCAGAGAGGATGCCCAGACATCGATCCCATTTTATATGGGGTCTACGGCGAATTTTTGGCTGAGCCTACGGGCTCGGATACCCCAGATTAAATTCGGCTTTGTGCCACATCTAACCGTGTGGGCGGGTTGGTAGATATCCTGCAGTTAGAGATTCATCTCCCGCTATGCTGATCAAACTCTCTGCCTCCGGGCAGAGCGGATCCCCAGACGAGGCTCTGTCGAAGGACAGAGCCTCGTCACGGGAAACAGCTATCCTACCTCACTGGTTCCCATGAATTTAAGCGTGCATTGGCATCTCGGTCCCACGCTTTCACTGTCGATACGGCTAAAGGTAGCCATCTCTTCTACTCCAACAGGTTCTTTTCTCGCACCTCCCGTCAGTGGAACTTCATTCCTGTAACTTTCTCCCCTGATAAATATAATCATCAATTATTCAAATGTAATGTCAATCGACATCTCCAGACGTCCAGTTGAGACGTGTTTCTCTTCGTCCTTTCCTCTGTCACCCCTCTTTACTCTTGCTCCCACTCTCTGTAACCCCTATCGTGCTAGTGACACTCCTGCATTGCTTGGGGTGATTTGCTTAAAAAAAAAAAAACTAAAAAAAGTTTTATGGCTTTAAATAATCATATATTATTTTCATACACACGCACATATTTAAATATTGTTTCAGAGACACGGCACACATGCGTGCACGTACTCTCCCCACAACAACCACCATCCCCACCACCACCGCCTCCATATAAACACTGTTTTTTTGGTTAATGACTTGCTTTACTTATTCACTGTTTGTTCTATTCTTTCTGCGAGATGATTTTCAAAACCTTTTCCTCGTAATGTCTAGTCAACTGTTATAGTTTAGTCAACTGAGTATGAGAATTCAATACACCGGAATAAATTTCGAAATACGAAATATATATATATATATATATATATATATATATAGAGAGAGAGAGAGAGAGAGGTAAAAATAGACTGAGAGAGATATGAATAGACTGAGATAGATTGATAGAATAGACTGAGATAGATAGATATATAGATAGATAAGTATATACCAGAATTGAGAGATAGATAGGAATAGATTGAAACAGATATGAATAGAATGAGATAGATAGATAGATAGATAGATAGATAGATAGATAGATAGATAGATAGATAGATAGGGATAGACTGTTACAGATATGAATAAACTGAGATAGATAGTGATAGACTGTGACAGATATGAATAAACTGAGATAGATAAATAGATAGATAGATAGATAGATAGGGATAGACTGTGACAGATATGAATAAACTGAGATAGATAGATAGATAGATAGATAGTGATAGACTGTGACAGATAGATAAACTGAGATAGATAAATAGATAGATAGATAGATAGATAGGGATAGATAGATAGATAGATAGATAGATAGATAGATAGATAGTGATAGACTGTGACAGATATGAATAAACTGAGATAGATAGATAGATAGATAGATAGATAGGGATAGACTGTTACAGATATGAATAAACTGAGATAGATAGATAGATAGATAGATAGATAGATAGATAGATAGATAGATAGATGATAGATAGATAGATAGACTGACTGTGACAGATATAAACTGAGATAGATAGAGATAGTGATAGACTGTGACAGATAGATAAATGGGAGATAGATAGATAGATAGATAGATGGGGATAGACTGTTACAAATATGAATAAACTGAGATAGATAGATAGATAGATAGATAGATAGATAGATAGATAGATAGATAGCGATAGACTGTGACAGATATGAATAAACTGAGATAGATAGATAGATAGATAGATAGATAGCGATAGACTGTGACAGATATGAATAAACTGAGATAGATAGATAGATAGATAGATAGATAGATAGATAGATAGATAGGGATAGACTGTGACAGATATGAATAAACTGAGATAGATAGATAGATAGATAGATAGATAGATTGTGACAGATATGAATAAACTGTGATAGATAGATAGATAGTGATAGACTGTGACAGATATGAATAAACTGAGATAGATAGATAGATAGATAGATAGATAGATAGATAGATAGATAGATAGATTGTGACAGATATGAATAAACTGTGATAGATAGATAGATAGTGATAGACTGTGACAGATATGAATAAACTGAGATAGATAGATAGATAGATAGACAGATAGATATGGTATATCTGTAAAGAATCAATATGAATAGACAAAAAAAATTTTTTTGCCAACATGTTTCGTCCTCAGATGGAACCCTATCAGGACAAATGCAAGGTTTTTATTTTGAGACAATTATTAATATACAAGAGCAAAAATGTTGTTTTTTTATTATTTTTAAATTTAAGAAAAACACTCACTCACTTTCGTTTATTAGACAAGGAATTGTGTCCCTTCGCGCCCTCCATAGATGGCCTAATTTTTCGACCAACCTGATGAACATTTATGAACGTTCTGAAATTTTAAAATTATGAAAAACCAATGACGTTTTGTCTCTTGTTTATAAATATTTATTACAAAAAATTCCTTACATTTGCCATAATAAAGTCTCTTAGATGACGAAAGGCGTCGACTAAGATAAGTCAAGGACACATGGCACAGTGGATAAAGGCGTTAGTTAGATCCAGGGTGAAAGAGTGTGAGTTCAACACCTGGTCAAGGCAGTGGATAACTTGGAGAGGGGGAATTAACAGGAGATAACTGACAATTGACATCCATTAGACATGGCACGTGGAATTAAAACTCTACACCAGTGAGAGAAATAAACGGTTCAGTTCGATATTCCAACCACCTGAAGAAGGCAGGAGCATACAGTGGTCGAAACGTTGTGATAAATATGGCGACAAAAATGAGGACAATAGTCCGAATAATATAAATAATGTACATAATACCTCATCTCAGAAATATAGACAAATACTGAAGAAGGCCGGAGCGTACAACGGCCGAAACGTTGTAATAAATATGGCGACAAAGATGAGGACATTAGTCCGAATAATGTAAATAATGTACATAATATCTCATCTCAGAAATATAGACAGATACTAAGTTAATTTTCCCTTTTGACTTTATTCATATAAATAAATATATATAAATAGTTTCCCTTCGGATAGGCAGAATCGTAAAAATTTGCAAATATAAAACAATCTCTCAAATTAATTCTCTCTCTCTCTCTCTCTCTCTCTCTCTCTCTCTCTCTCTCACACACACACACACACACACACAAACACAGACAGACACACATACGCCCACACACAAACATATGTGTATTTGTATGTGTGCGCGTAATATAATGTATGCGTGTGTGCGCTTTTGTGTGTATGTGTGTGCATTTGAGTATGTGTCTAAGCGTGTATGTATGTGTTTGTGTGTATGTGTGTCTGTATGTGTATGTGCGTGTATGTGTATGTGCGTGTATGTGTGTAAATTAATGTGTGTGTCTAAGCACATATATGAATAATGACAAAAGAAAACTTTCATCTACCAACGTGTTTCAGTCCCAGAGGTATTTATCAAGGTAATTGTGGGGCTTTATTTTACAGCATGTATTCATAAACAGACGGATAAAATATCATTAAGTCATAAAATTTTTACACGAACCTTTAAATTATTCTTAAAGCTGTGTAGGTAGTATATATATATATATATATATATATATATATATATATATATATATATATAGGTGCATCCCATGTACTGCAGCTGCGGTAGAAGTTGTGTTTCTTGGGCAAGATAGCCTGACGAATCACAAACCTTTCCAGGCTGGGTTTTCCTTCTCCCAAACCGGATGCCACCCAAGGCTATAGAACCCAGTCAGTCCTGCTATTTTAACACACACACACACACACACACACACACACACATACATATATATATATATATATATATATATATATATATATATATATATAAAGAAAGAACAGTAAAAGAGATATATACATCGGTGTTCTTATAAATATTTTTATATTTACAAAAAAGTGCTCAATGTAAATTTACAGAGCATTAATATTATAAATTAGTTGATTTTAAATATGTTTTTTTTCGCTACACAGTTCTAACCAAGTTTCAAAAATGGAAGCCGAAAGCTTCGAATTTAATTTTGTAATTAAATTAAAGTCCTTAGTTCCATTTCATCCTCAAGCGAATTTTGGAGTAACTTCGAAAATTACTGAGTTTTAAAGACACCTACTTCATAATTCACGTTTCCAAGGATACAGAGAAATCCAATTCAACCAGAAAAGGGGTGTTTGCGTGTTCATTATAGCTGTATTTTGATGTATCAGTTATTAGTTACGTTTCGGTAGGGGGGTAGGGATGTATTTTTCAATGAAATCTGACATCCGTTAAATGCATGTCGTCTAGATTTTTTTTAAAGTTTTATTGTTAGCGGCAAAAGTTCTTACGGCATTTTTTTCTATTTGTATATTTAAGGATTTTTGGTGGATGTTTAGGTTAGAATACATTTAATTTAACTACGATTTGAAAAATATTTTCACTTTTAATTTTTTAATATACTATATTTCTTTTAAGAACAAGTAAATGTATTAGAATTAAATGCATGTAGAATTATTTTCACATTAAATATATATATATATATATTTCTTTTTATTTCATTTATTTATATTTATATGTTTTTTCCTTTGTTCTGACACACTTTTTTTTTATCTCGTCAGATGTGACCCTAACTACAGCCCATGTGTCTGAAATTGACAAGTTATTCTAAAGTATAGCCCTTCGTTCTGAAATAGACAACTTAGACGAACAATTTTCGGCTAAACAGACCACACGCGATACATCTTCTCCATCCCGCAACCTATAACTCTCTTCATCTATGTTTACAATCTCACACCCGCAATCCCACCACTAATGACAATAATAGATCGGCCTAACGCTTTTACAGCGAATCAAAAATTTAAATTTAAGTTCATTTTCATAAAAAGTTTCGCACGTCGAGGAATCAGACAGAGATCGGTTTTTTGCTAATAATATGATCTCCACCAAAAAATATACCGTCCACAAAAAACATCTGTTAGTGAGTAATTCCCACTTTTTTGTTTATTTCTCTGTCCATTGAAGAAGGACACAGACGTGTCCGAAAATTCCGGACTTAAAACCTGTCTTTCCTTTCTTCATTTCTGTGATATGGTTAATAATTGATATTTAATGAATGTTTTTCTTACTGATTATGTTGGTAACCTTTCGTCTGACATTATTTTATTAACTAAACTATTTTACATAATAAGAAGCACAGGTGGACCGTTTAAAACACATACATACATATATATATATATATATATATATATATATATATATATATATATATATATATATATATATATATATATATATATATATATATATATATATATATATATATATATATATATATATATATATATATATATATATATATATATATATATATATATATATATATATACTTGATATATATATATATATATATATATATATATATATATATATATATATATAAATGATTGGTGTATATGGAATGAATTCCAATAACCACCAATTACTATTCTTAAAAGAGTGCTCAATACAAAGTAGAGCAGATATAATTATTCATTTAAAAAAATTATAACATAAATATTTTATAAAATCACTACAAAAATAGTCACTTTGTTTCAACACCCTCGGTGTCTGATCAAGATATATATATATATATATATATATATATATATATATATATATATATATATATATATGTATGTATGTGTAAATATTTACATATTATATATATATATGATGAGAGAAATAACATTTATGCATATTTGTATATGTTTTTATTAGTAGAGACATTGTTTTCATATTTTAAAAATATTCACGCATCCTCAAAAAAAATAAACTTTCTTTTAAGTTTATATTTTAAATTTTATATTATATATTTATATCTTTCATTCTTCTCTCTCACTCCCACTTTATCTCTCTCTCTCTCTCTCTCTCTATATATATATATATATATATATATATATTTGTGTGTTTGTGCGTACATGCATGTGTGTGAGAGATATATGAGATAGATATGTATACGTATTGGTATTTGAAAAATTATTTCGGTATGACGACTGTTGTTCAGTCGACTGTAATATAACAGTTGACTAGACATAAAATTCTGGATGTATTTATTGATTACATAAAATCACACGGAAACATTCACGCACAGTATCACACCTGCCGACATGAACAGACATTCCTATACACACACACACACACACACACACAGACACACACACACACACACACACAGACACACACACACGTATATGGCGTATGTATATGCGCGTGTTTGAGTGAGAATTAAAATTTGTCATATGTTGTGATAAAATATTAAAACAGTATACTAGGTTTAAATAGATGCGATAGATAGATAGATAGGAATACAATTGAGATGGATATATATATATATATATATATATATATATATATATATATATATATATATATAGAGAGAGAGAGAGAGAGAGAGAGAGAGAGAGAGATAAGAAAAAGGACAGACAGAAACAAAGAAAGGAAGTAAGAAACAAAGAAAAATACAAGATTATTTGATAGCAAAAATGTTAGATAGATAGATAGATAGATAGATAGATAGATAGATAGATAGATAGATAGATTACGAACAGCAATATCTGGAGAAATTAATTACATAGAAAGATATATAGATAAAAAAAGAATGAAAGAAAGAAGACATTACTAGATACCTGCAAATTAATAGTGATACGAGTAACCTGACAAATGTTCCCATCGGCAATTCCTAGTTTTCTGTGTCTGTCCATCCTCAACGCCATGTCGTCTGCGTATCTCATATTGTTAAAATTGCACCCACAGATAGCACATCCTGGCAGTGTGTCCAGCTCCCACGTTTTCGACGCTGACCAAATCCGATGAAACGAGGCTGGGATGCCGTTATATGGTTTTATTGGAATGTAATATCTGTAGAAATTAATTAGTGGAATTAATGGTATTAATTTGAACTTAGCTGCGTCAAGGCAGTTGTATTAATAATCAGAATCATTATTTTATTTCATCGTAACCAGATGCACATTAATTATAAACGGGACGAAAAAGGTCAATTTACATATAATTCGTCGGTACGTATCACGTAAGGAAAATTCATACATCGGCCACCCATGAACAACACTCCCTCGTGGGTTGACTTGTCACTTGTCGAAACTTGGTACGATTCGTGTATATATCGATCGACATATCACGAAGAAGCGAAATACAGCGATCTAAATAATACTAAAATACTCTACAGCAGCCAAATGCGCGGAATTAGTCAATTATTTAGAAGCTATTAGTCGGTAGCATATGAAAAGAAAAACACGTCGTGTGTAAGACGAAAAACTATGTCCAACAGCAAGGCCTCTGATCAGGTGGTTTTTAGGAGCGTGAAACCAACTCTTAATTGCTGGTGTTCCCAGGTCCACCCTGATTCGGGGTGGTAGCACCTGTTAGGGTCCAAGCTATGGGTAAATAGTGAACCCCCAGGAAAAACAAGCATCGCCCTGGGTAAGACGGTAAACTATATCCAACAGCAAGGCCTCTAATCAGAAGGACTTTGTTGAGGGGGTCCTCCCCTTTTTACACAAATGGACTCACCCAGTATATACATATACTACTGCTACGTGAAGTCCCGGGAGGGGAACAGAGGGTGAAGGTAACAGACAGACCGAACGAACGTAGCGAGCAAGAGTCACAGTAAGAGAGCACGTAGACTCAGTAAGAAGTCAAACAGAGATATTTCAATGCCAAAGACTGTTATAGATATTTTGCTACTAACCCGTATTCCTGGAACTACTAACCTGCATTACCAGTTTGTATTATTACGTTAATACATTATTTTCCTATATTCATTCTTGGCGTTTATTATTTATTGGTACCGGATTTCAACACGGAATCCACAACAGATTTCAAGATCATGGAACCACCAGTTAATGGCTGGTTTTCCCAGGTCTACCCTGGCCCAGGGTGGTAGCACCTGTTAGGGTACCAGCTATAGTTGACCCCGAAACGAGCAATGCATTTTTGAAGATAAAATATTCACAGCAATACATTTTTGAACAAAAAAATATTAGAAGTAATAAAAAATGTTGTCATTAAATAACCCATTACGGTTGATATGCTGTAACATAAACAAAAGCAGACCAACCACAACATAAGTGGAACAATCCATCGTTAATGCTATAAAAATCTTCTCGGCATTCAATAACCCATAGAGGTGTTGATATGCCTCTAAACAAAATCAACAGTCAACAAACTAATGCAACTCTTTTTACAAAAATACGACAATGAAACCTGATCTACAAGCTAATTTCTTACAAAGAATACATATTGTATTCATACGAATCTATCCAAAAATGTTGTCGGCATTAAATAACCCATTGAGATGTTGATATGCCGTAAAACAAAATAAACCAAACCAATCTAAACCAAAGAATACATATTCTATTCATACGTATCTATCCTAAAAATGTTGTCGGCATTAAATAATCCATTGAGGTGTTGATATGCCGCTAAACAACATCAAGAAACAATCAACAAACTAATACAATCCTCTTTACAAAAATACGACAATAAAACCTGATCTACAAACTGATTTCAAAGAATACATTTTATATTCATTGGGGCATACCCTAAAATCTAGTCGGCATTAAATAATTCATTCAGGTTGATATGCCGTAAAACGAAATAAACAGAACAAAAACTAAGAAAAAACAACATTAACTAATAATAAACAAACAACATTATATAATTAAATATCTCTCACAAGAAAAGGTATCTTGAAATTTGTGTAGAATATTTAATATGCGTAATAATAATATTAATACGGGGCCCATAAAATGAAGGCTCGCAACACCTTACACGGTCCGTTGAAGAAGGACACAGGCGTGTCCGAAAATTCCGGACTTAAAACCTTTCTTTTCGGGGTTCATTTGTCATATGGTTAATAATTGATATTTAATAAATGTTTTTCGTACTGATTATATCGATACCCTTTTGTTTGAACTTGTTTTATTAACTAAACTATCTATTTTACATACTAAGAAAGCATAGGTAGACCCATCAAAACACATACATACACACATACATATACATACATATATATATATATATATATATATATATATATATATATATATGTGATGAGAGAAATAACATTTATATATATTTGTAAATGTTTTTATTAATAGAGACATTGTTTCAGTGTAACCCGGATATAAGAGAGTTTTCGGGACTGGAGAAGAAGTCTCTAATATCCGGGTATCTCTTATATCCGGGCTTGGTCTGTTTTATATACATTAACACAGGATCTAATTTGGGACCAGAGAATGTCTCTCTTATATCCGGGTGTCTCTTATATCCGGGTCTCTTATATCCGGGTTACACTGTATTCTAAAAATAATTCACATATTTGCGCATTCACAAGAAATAAACTTTCATTTAAGTTTATGTTTTAAAATCTATATTCGTTCTTCTCTCTCTCTCCCTCGTTATCTCTCTCGCTCTCTCCTCTCTCTCTACATATATATATATATATATATGTGTGTGTGTGTGTGTGTGTGTGTGTGTGAGAGAGAGAGAGAGATATATGAGGTAGATATGTATACGTATTGGTATTTGATAAATTATTTCGTTATGACGACTGTTGTTCAGTCGACTGTAATGTAAACATACAAATCATTATTAAATGGAAGTTGAATGACATTAAAAGATTGGAAGGCAAGACCAGAAAAATGCTTACCCAAATGAGGATGCAGTACCCGAAATCAAGTACGGTTCAAAAGCTTTAGGTGGCCGAGATCCAATCCAACTTGTACTAACCCTAAAAACTACAGCAATAGGACTCATCACGCGGCCTCAGCCGAGATTGAACTCACCAATACTTTGATTGGTGTAGTTCATAATCTTATCAAATAGCTGAATTCTTGATACTTCGCTAGGGCTATCAAGGGTGTTTTTTTATCGTGACACCATCACTAAATGGATTGCCAACCAAGGCTCAGAGAGACTCCATTCACCCTCATCTAAGAGCAGGTTTTGAATTCAGAGTTTTCCTTCTCCTAGACCAGTTGCCACCCAAGGCTATAGAACCCAGTCTGTCCTGCTATTTACCCATAGCTGGAGGGAGAAGAAAGAGGATTCACACCTTTCCCAAGGATGTTAGCACGTAAGTGAATGTAATGGATTCGACTGGAATTCGAACTCAGCTCTCCGATTCCTCAATCCAAGCCGCTATCCATTACACCACCGTGCCTCCTCATAATCAGACTGGAAACCTACCTCGCAAAAACCAATGATCCTCTCCTAGAAATAGTAAAAAGCTGGACTCTTCAGGATACAGCTTAATATATCTGAAATCCTACAAAAAAAAAAATGAAAAAAAATCGAAGCGAATACTATCTATGACTAAAGAGTTAAACGGAAAGCAAAACAACTTGTCCAATTGAAATCTCTATCTATAAAAGGCAGGATGTGTGTGTGTGTGTGTGTGTGTGTGTGTGTGTGTGTGTGTGTGTGTGTGTGTGCGTGTTCGTGCGTGCGTGTGTAACGAATGCACGGCCGCAATTTTCGACGGATTTGCACCAAAATTTACATGCACATGCGGAAAGGCCGAGGCCTACTTTGTATTTCCCAACTTCAATCGATAGTGGAAATAATCGATTTTTTTATGCTTCTACGGCGGTTTTCATGTAGTTTGCGGCCATTTTCTGCTGGCCAGAGTGAGAGCCTAGAGCTGGCTGCTACGAATAGGCAGGAAAATTCTACTGGCCAGCGTGAGAGCCAACAGCTGACTGACACGAATGTTAACTAGCATGCTAACGTGCAAAAAAAATCGATAGCTGCATTCGTCAAAAGTGGGAAAAATTTAAATCTGCATGGCACTTTACTACAATTGGCTCATTCGCTTGCTTAAACTCAACGTTGATTCTGATTCCGCAGAACTGGGTTGGGTGTGAAAAAGTATTTGTTGTTAACATTCTTTTTTTCATTCGGTTTTCCAGTTACGAGTCCTTTTTAAAGCTGATCGTTTTTGTTCATTTTCTTTAGTTCTTTTTTCGTAACAGATTTAATGTTTAGTATAGAGCTTAGAAAAAAGTCGCAGTGTGAGATAGGCAAGAAGTAAGGCATGTAGCAACATCAGCGCGGCAAAGGGCATTCCTTTAAAGGCAAGGAAGGGCAAAAATATTTTAGGTCAAGATTGCTGTATGAGTCGTATTATTTTTTAATCAAGCACGGGCAACGCCGGGCCATGCTGCTAGTTAGAAATAAAAATGGGAGGATAAGCCGTTGCATGGCAAATACCTAAAAAGAACCAAAGAAGCAGGTGTTGACTAATAGAAAACACATTAGCACCGTGCTGAAAGCTGAGAGAGAAGGCCTAATTATTGCAACTCAGGATCAAAGCCTCACACTCAGATCCTGTCACTGTCATATTATCACGGATGGAACTAACCCGAAATGCAGGATCTGTGGAAAATATGATGAAAGTGTCGATCATATTATCTCAGGATATCCGGAACTGGAATATACACACGTACACTGGAAGATATACAAGAAGCACAAAATCGAAATCAGTAAGAGACGCAGTTACTCAAAATAACGATGTAACTATCCTCTGGGACATGCCAATTAAAACTGACAGGGAAATAAAAGCCAACAGACGTGATATTATCATAAAAGACAAGAAATTCTGGAAGTGTCTGCTTATTGACACAGCAGTACCATCTGAGAGAAACACTTCCATGAAAAGTATTGAGAAATTGCCCAAATACAAGGACTTACAGATCGAGATTAGCCGGATCTGGGAAATGAAGACTGAGACTCTCCCAATACTAATCGGAGCTCTGGGCCTCATGAGAAAAGGAATTAACAAGTTACTAACATTGCCCCAGCTAACATCAACATACAAGTTTCCCAGCCGATCGCCTTTCTAGAAACATCCCATATAGTAAGAAAAGTGCTATCATTTAAATGACAATTCTCCTATAGAGGCTAAGGCCCATAGTTTGGACCTGGCTCTACGGGATACAAAGCAGGAGACATAATATACATTAATAATAATAATATTAGGTTGGTGCAAAAATAATGACGTAATAATGTCGTTTTTTGACGTTAAAAAATATATAAAAAAACGACATTGTTACGTCATTATTTTTGCACCAACCTAATAATAATAAAATCTGGTACGAACATTACCCAGACCCGGTTACAGAGATAAGACCTGTAGCAATTTTATGGGGCTTTACAAAGACACACAGACAGAACAATCAAAACTAAGCGCCCATACATCGTGATCAAAGACCACAAGAACAGAACGTGGTTCCTTATTGATATGGCAGTCTCTTCAGATTGTAATGTATTTTTGGAGATCTTGAAAAACTATGAAAATGCAAGGATCTTGAAATGGAAATCTTAAAAATGTGGCACCTGAGGCCAGCAACAATTCCAGTTATAGTTGGAGCACTCGGATTGATTGGAAACGGTCCCGATAGACTCATTGAAGGGATTCCTGTTGGCAAAATGCCTTAGAGAAATACCAAAATAAAATTCGTACTCACAAGGACAGCAGACGCATTACGAAGAGCGTTTTGCATGCAAAACGTGTCTGATCTTAGGGTATTTTGGTGTTTAAATTTATAAAAAAATGATCGTTGGAAAATGTTATGAGACAATTTCTGATCTTAGCTCTCTGGTTGAAACCCGGAAAGAAACGTGTATATAACAGAAATCAAAGGATATAAAATGACAATATAATATTCTGCAGATTAACTCTGTTCCAACAAATAGTTATTCGTATAAAGACACGAAACTCCGAAGAAAGACAAGTTAAGTGAAAACTCTTTCATTAATTCTCTCTCTCTCTCTCTCTCTCTCTCTCTCTCTCTCTCTCTATCTATATATATATATATATATATATATATATATATATATATATATGTATGTATGTATGTATATATTAGTCAGCGTGCCAGAGGGTATCTCTTTGTATTTATCGATATTGCCTGAAGACTACGTTGTATGCAGTTGTAGCTCGTATGATTGGAGCTTTATTTCTGTTAAGTAAAAGCAATTATCGTGGTAAAGTTGGTTCGATTTATTGATTTTTTTTCTGCGTAGGTGATGTTAACAAAATATATCGACTCACAAAGTCGGAAGAACTTTCCTAAGAATATTCAAATATATGCTATAAGTCAAATTTGTGTTCATGCGAAAGAATAACTACAAACACAGCATCTTTCACGTACGCAGTTAAATCTATATATCAACCCTCTGTCTGTCTGTCTGTCTCCCAGGCCTCTTCTGTTTATACTAACATTTTTTACTGTCTCTTTACATCTGTCTAATTTCTTATCTCCTATTTTTCTATGTGATTCTTTCTTTCTTTCTTTCTTTCTTAATTTCTTTCTTTCTTTCTTAATTTATTTCTGTCCGAACTTTATAAGATTCTTCCTCTCTTTCTATCTCTGTCTCTCTCTCTCTCTGTCTGTTTGCCTGTCTGTTTCAATGCATGTTAATTTCTTTCTTTCTTCTTTTCTTTCATTCTGAAGTCTTTCTATGAATTTGACTGTTCTTCTCTCGGTATCTATCTCTCAATGACTTTTAATCTCTTTTTTCTTTCTTTCTTTCTTTCTTTCTTTTTTCTTCCTTTCTTTCTTTTTTCTTCCTTTCTTTCTTTTTTCTTTCTTTTCTTTCTTTCTTTCTTTCTTTCTTTCTTTCTTTCTTTCTGTCTGGCCAAACTTTATATATAACATTGTTCTTTCGCTATCACAATAATTCTTTCTTTCTTTCTTTCTTTCTTTCTTAACATCTATCTATCTATCTATCTATCTATCTATCTATCTATCTATCTATCTATCTATATCTGTAAGTTTTCTGATCCTGTCTGTCTATAGATAAAGCAGACGCCACACACACACACACACAAATATATATATATATAATATATATATATATATATATATATATATATATATATATATATATATATATATATATATATATATATATACATATATATATATATATATATATATATATATATATATATATATATATAAACACAGACATATACCGGGACAATGAGAACAAGTGGCGTATAATTCCACTGTACGTAAATTGAATTTAAAAAAGAGGACTCAACACAGAGTAGATATAAATATATATATATATATATATATATATATTTGTGTGTGTGTGTGTGTGTGTGTGTGTGTGTATAACTCCTGCATTCATCAGGTGTAATTTTGGTAAATATTTATCCATTTCGTTATATATATATATATATATATATATATATATATATATATATATATGGCTGTATGTATGTATATCTTTCCATCTAATAGCCCATGATTATATAATATATGTTCTTGCAGACTGCAGATAGGCAGAATGATCTGTGACATGAATGTATGCAAGAATGAAATGCGTGTCATTGATTTCTTTCGCGGGGAAAAAATTGCACCGACTGACCCTAAATGAGTTTTACTGGGCGTTTGGTGTCCCCCACCCTAGGCCTGGTCAATATTGCCGAATGTTTTATAAACAACGGAAATAATATGATTATGACAAGCCACTTTCTGGGCAAGCGTCCAACACGGTTGACAATAAACGAAGGCAAAACACAGAGGCAAACATATCAGACGATAAGGAAAAAAAAAAGTCTTTTGCAGATTAAATCCTGCTCAATCCAGCTGACATCTGTTGAAATTGGAAATTGGAAGCATTATCTATCTATCTATCTATCTATCTATCTATCCGTGTTTTTGTATCTATCTTCTATCTATCTATCTATCTATCTATCTATCTATCCGTGTTTTTGTATCTATCTATCTATCTATCTATCTATCTATCTATCTATCTATCTATCTATCTATCCGTGTTTTGTATCTATCTATCTATCTATCTATCTATCTATCTATCTATCTATCTATCTATCTATCTATCTATCTATTTCTATCTATCTATCTATCCGTGTTTTTGTATCTATCTATCTATCTATCTATCTATCTATCTATCTATCTATATGTTTATCTATCTATCTATCTATCTATCTATCTATCTATCTATCTCTCTCTCTCTCTCTCTATATATATATATATATATATATATATATATATATATATAGATATATAGGTAAGATGAGAACGAATAGAGTGTAATTCCAACGTTCGTAACATTTAGTTTAGAGAGAGTGCTCAATACAGAGTAGAGCAAAATATTATTTATTTCAGGATATTAAATCAAAAGCATTGTTAAAAATCGCTACACAAATTTCAACGAATATCAATGCGTCTCCTCAGTTTTTGATTTAATAAATATATATATATATATATATATATATATATATATATATATATATATATATAATTTATTATATAAGATTAAAACAAAAACATGTTAAAAACCGCTACATACTATCTTTCATGTCTCAGTGCTAAAATTGTGACTCCTCAGGCGATGGTAAATAACTGGTGAGCCCACACTATCTTCAGGCCATAAATGTCGCCACTTGGTCTGTCTTGATATATATATATATATATATATATATATATATATATATATATATATATATATATATATATATATATATATACACATTTGTATCATTTTGTATATCAACAAATAGTATTTAGAAAAATATTGACATATTGTAAAAAAAATTTTTTCTCTATATCTCTCTCAGTCAGTTCATTATTAATTAGCTCATAAAAAAAATAAGAATTTCGATTTACTTTATGAAAAAATTAATTACATTACAATTTACTTTATTAAAAATAATTGAAACCAAATTCTTGTTTTGCATTTTTCAATTTAATTAATTAAAACATATTTTTAAAAAAAGCATGTTTTTATATGTCAATTTACTTTTTTAAAAATAAATTTCTAATAATTTTCTATTTTTAATTAAGAAGAAGAACTGCGTCATATTTCACATATTATTTTTTCAATTGCTTTATTTGAAGAAAAATATTCACTAATTAAGTTTTAAATATCTAATAAATTACTTTTATTCGGTCATAAAAAAAAAGTTTTTTCGTATTGACTTGCTCCTCCTTCCCCGTTTTCTGAAACTTTATTTGAAGAATATTAGCAAATCGAAAGTTTAATTAATCTGATTTGAATCAAATATTACCTTTTAGTATAAAATATCGCAAAAATGAATTTTTAAGACAGAGGTAGCTGTTTATTTAACGTGTCGACAGATTAACAGCTTGACTACAGACGGAAGCTTTTCTTTTTATTGTGAACATTATCTGTAAAAATTACTGGAGGAATATAACGTGAGCGCCTTTTGTGTATAATTTTGAACTCGGAGTTAGCATTACCCATACTGATAGAAGTTTATAAACTGTTCTCCCTGACGATTAAAAAGAGCTGTTTCGTATTCGAGGCGTTAAAATTACGAAAGTATTTCTTACCCCAGTTAACAAGAGATCCATAGTCATTTTTTTTTTTAGATCAGCTGCCAAGTTAACCGTATCGAATCGACCAGATTTACCATTAAGAACCGAGAACTGGTGACATCTGGGAAGTCGATGATTAAGAGAAGAAAGAAAGTATGTCCAAGAATTAGGCCTGAGAGTCACCCGCATTAATGTAAAAAGATCCAGACGAGTCGCCATTCTAGACTATCTTTATTTCGGGAAATGATAATGATAATAGAAACCATGACTCTGACTTCCCTTAATTCTAATCTTACCCTTAACCCAACCCCAAACCTAACCTTAACTCCAGCCAAACCAAGTCTAATCCTAACATGAACCAAATAACCACAACTTAATAGCCCTAAGCTTAAAATTGCTCTAAACCTAAGCCTAAACCAAACACCAACCTAAATCCTACCCTAACTCTAACCCCCAAACCTAACCTTAAACTTAGCCGTACCCTAAACTCGAAACCCAACCCTGCTGACCCTAATCTTAACCACAGCCGCTTTGGAAACAAATCATAAATCGTCTAGTACGACACAATAAGCCACATTTCTCAGCAACAGGCCTGCAACTGTTTCAATCTAATCTTTCCATTCATCTTAGATCTAGAAGAATTGCCGTTCAAGACAACCTTCATTTGACCAGAATAATTGAATCAATTTAAAAATTCTCCAGCACTTCCTTATCAGCAGACCTATCAATTGATTCAAAGAACCAGGAAGAGATATTAATATTAAACACTCGCCAAACGTATTTTTCACATCACCAATATTCGTGATAACAGAACCTAATGTACACAATTAATTTCAGAGGGTGTAACCTGGTCTCACACATCCAATTCCAATATCTATCCTCATTATCATAGAGTTAATATACACTAACAGTTCCACGCTTATGTGCACGGAGACAGTAAAAAAAGGTAAAAAAAATAGGGAAAGATGACTTTCAAAAGCTAAGCAAAGAATTAAGAAGCAAGAAAAATGGCCGTGAATGCTAGGCGGTGAATATATACGGTTTTCAGAGATAATATACATTTATAAGAACAATCTTCTCACCGGAGAAGAAATTTGAGACATTAGAAATATGTTTCTACAGAAGGATGTTGAGAATACAATGGACTGAACACGTGTTTAATGAGGAAATTTTACCGAGAATAGAAATAAAAAGAACACTTATACTTTTTAATAACTTCGCCCCAAACAAGGCAATGTAGCTACTAAGACGCAAGGGGGTTACTGGGTTTTAAAAAGATAAGAAAAAAAACTTTATTAAGGAGAGAGACCAATAACAGGTTAGGAATTAAGAGAGAAGTTAACGATATATATATATATATATATAGATATATAGATAGATAGATAGATAGATAGATTATTAGCCGAATGAGATAGATAGATAGATAGATAGATAGATAGATAGATAGATAGATAGATAGATAGATAGGAATATACTGAGACAGATATGAATAGAATGAGATAGATAGATAGATAGATAGATAGATAGATAGATAGATAGATAGATTGGCCTGTCTAGAGTCAGCCATAATCTTCCTTACACATCTCCATTTAATGTACCTCTTATTCTGTTATATCTCTACATTGAGTAGCTCTTAGGCCTTGTACAGGGTGAAAAAGATTGTAATAAAAATTTAAAAAAATTAAAGCTCCAAATATCATAAAATGTTTGCCTCACTTGTCAGATAGTTCAAGCTGATAAGAGAACAAATAAATAATTAAATAGTTGCATTCAACCCTGTCTTATCTGAAAAACATTATTCATTTTTTTTTAAATTTCAACATGGATTACATTCAGAAGCTCTGGACAGGGAAGATTCTCATCAATAATGTTAATTTCATTTAACATTCATCAGCAAAGTGCCAAACAATCTTTTGATGAACATAAATGATGTAGGTAGACAAGTTGTAATGTCAAAAAGTTACATTTGAAGGTAGAACAAATTGATGATGATTACTATAGAATTATTCCACTACAATTATATATAAGTACAAAGTGTTACTCAAAATGTGAGATTATCTGAACAATGCAAACTGATTGATCACCAAATGTATATATAGTCCTGGGTATGACAATAAACAATATCCGGCAGCAAAGCCTCTGATCAGGAGACTGGAAGTTTTGAGGAGCATGGAAACACCTCTTAATTGCTGTTGTTCCCAGGTCCACCCTGACAAGGGGTGGTAACACCTGTTAGGATCCCAGCTATGGGCAAATAGTGAACTCCCAAACAAAAACGAAACACTATAAAACAATAAAGATACCAGCAATACATTTCAATTCCATTTGGCATTCATCAGTAAAGTGCCAAACAATTTTTTGATGAACATAAATGATGTAGTTTGACAAAAGTCTCCATAGAGTGCAAAAAAGTCTCCGCGTCCTTATGGGTGATGAATTATTTTGCACCCTACAACCCCTTTCTCACAGACATATGTTGGAAGCCTCTCACTGTTCTATCGCTATTTCCATGGAAAGTGTTCCGACGAACTAATTCCTTTAGTACCACCATTTTCAAGACACGGCATGCTGCACAAATTGTCACCCCCCCCCATTTCCTTTCATATTCCATTTGGGAGATGTGAGTTCCAAACAAACATCTTCTTCCTGTGAACCGCTGCTCTGTAGTGGGTGTTTTTCCGATTAACCTGTTCAAATCTAGTGTTAACCGTTACCTTTCCCCCATCCTATTCGTAAAAAAACTGCCTCTTTGCTTAACCCCTCTATCTAGAGTGACCACCTCTCCTTGTACAGGGGGACACGTCACTGAAAAAAGAAAGAGACAAACAAACTATATAGCCAGTTTCTTAACCCAGTTAAATTTACGGTAGCATTAGCAAGTATTAAACCCACACAAAGACGTCATGAGGTAGGCACACGACGCCACCAACGATTGATAGAAGCATACATACCTATGCCATAAATGAACGCGAGGCGTTTATCAGTCAACGAAAACAGGTGCATTGTCGTGAACGGGAAAAGATTCTCTGATAAGACTAATTTCTTTTTTACGGAATCTCTTAGCTAATTTTCTCAAAACACTTCCGTAATAAGCAGATGTCTTTTCCCCCTCCAAAAAATTTAAAAAGCCAAACTGTAGCTGTAAACTTTCCTCCTGACCTGCTTTGTTTTTCTTTGAGTGGATTCTTTTCATCTTCGACCAAGTTAAGCAACGTCGAGCCTGGTCAATACCTAGACATGTGACTGCTTGTGCTTTAAGCTTGGATCTGTGATTGATACAATAGATAATGGTTCAAACGTGTACACATGGCTATACATATTGAGTTAACCTGTAAGAGATAAGGACATTTTCGCGTTAATCTACAAGTTGGTGAGTCCCCGATAAAAAAAGAGAAACAAATTCATGTTCGTTTTCCTTTCTTCCCCAAATTTGCTACTGTTTCTGAGTACTGCAAGAGAGACAATATCTTACGATTCGTCATCTCGTCTACCAAGAGCAAGTGACATCACTGTCAATAAAAATACAAGCCACTTAAAGCAATTGAATTTAATTATATGTATTATTTTGATTTTATTTCTGTTGTAGCATACCTACGGACGATAATGGATATGAACCCATTCATATAAATACTGTGAGGAACGAGAAGAGCCTACCTCCCGCAAAGCGAATTTGATTGGCGTGTCAGGTCCTGTTGAAAGATCGCGATCGGTATTAAAAATAAAATAGATTGTACCGAAATTCCTATATCGCGGGCAGACGTACAATGGAAAAAAATATAAAAGAGACTAAGAATTGAAACTAGCTTGAATTTATAAAATTGGAAGTCTCGGGCGAACGAGAAGTAAGTCTCGGGCGAACGAAAATTAAGTCTCGGGCGAACGAGAACTAAGTCTCGGGCGAACGAGAATTAAGTCTCGGGCAAACGAGAAGTAAGTCTCGGGCGAACGTGAATTAAGTCTCGGGCGAACGTGAAGTAAGTCTCGGGCGAACGAGAAGTAAGTCTCGGGCGAACGTGAAGTAAGTCTCGGGCGAACGAGATTAAGTCTCGGGCGAACGAGAAGTAAGTCTCGGGCGAACGTGAAGTAAGTCTCGGACAAACGAGAATTAAGTCTCGGGTGAACGTGAAGTAAGTCTCGGGCGAACGAGAAGTAAGTCTCATATGCAAATTTTAGTTGCCCCTGATGCAGGCATAAATAGCGAGTCAGTGAGGAAGACGGGAGAAGGTTTGTTGGCGTCCGTGCGTTCTAAACGAGAACGAGAGAATAAGGAAGAGGTCACTCGCGACAGCTCAGTTGTTAGAGCGGAGGACTAGAAAAGAAAGCAAGCACTTTAATCCATTTCACTCATCGCAAACGACAGGAGAACTGAATTACCCACAAATACAGTAGTAAATACTGTATGTTGGTCTGCAGTCAGGGATTCGTCTCCAGCTGTGCTGGTCAAACTCTTTGCCTCCGGGCAGAGAGGATCCCCAGACGAGGCTCTGTCGAAGGGCAGAGTCCGTCTCGGGAAACAGCTAACCGACCTCATTTTATAGGGGTCTACGGAGAATATTTGGCCGAGCCTACGGACTAGGATACACCACATTAAATTCGGCCTTGTGCCACATCTGACAGCAAAGGGCGGCTGGTACACATCCTGCAGTCAGGACCAAATACATATCAGAATCTAAGAGAAGGATAAGATAAAGAATAAATAAGAAATGTTTATAAGTCTAAATTGTTTCACTTTTAGTAATGTTTCCTCAGAGAATGAGATATGGAGAAAATGAAGAAAGAAATTCTGGTATTTTTCCTTTTGTATTGTTAAGTTTTCATTGAGTAATCCACACATACACACACACGCGCGCGCGCATATATATATAATATTATAATATATATATATAATATATGTGTATAATATTATACATATATAATATTATATATAATATATATCTAATATTATAATATCAATATATATAATATATATATAAAATGATGTATATATATATGATATATATATGTATAATATTACATATATATATTCTTGGTTGTATTTTTATCTCTTGGATATATATATATATATATATATATATATATATATATATATATATATGACCATTAATATTACATATATACATGTGTGTGTGTGTGTGTGTGTGTGTGTGTGTGTGTGTGGAAATGTATAGAAAATAGGAAAGAACTGGTTAGGTAAATAATCCAAAGTCCCTTAGTATTTTAGTTATTATTTTTTTTAAATAGTGCTCGATACAAAAGTAGAGCATAAATATAATTATTTATTTAAAAATGTGATTCCAACTCGCGACATAAGAGGTCTCATGTTTCAAAAACAAGAGCCGAAAACATCAATATAATTATTTGAATTAAATTGAGTTAAAGTAAGCTCTGTTCCATCTTCAAGCGAAATTTTTTTGGATAAACGTATTTCTAAAATTTACGTGTTTTAATAATTGAAATCAAAATTTCCATGGTAACAGCTAGGGCGAATTGTTTAAATTGGGTAGGCGTGTGTTGGTGTTAATAATAATTACTTTCATGGATATATATATATATATATATATATATATATATATATATATATATATATATATATATATATATATATAGAAATAGTCCGACAATTATTTTAAGACATTTTATATTTATACATAGATTCAAATATTTAAGTAAATTTACCGTATAGGATACAGGTTCGATTTTCGGGGACGAATATTTTTATGAAAAATTCGGACATTCAGGCCGGTAATTGTTGTTTCAAAGTTTATTATAAAAAGAGCATTCTGTTTATATGTATAAAAGAATGTATAGTATCTTAATATATATATATATATATATATATATATATATATATATATATATTCAAAAATCCTTAAAGTCTAATGTGGTAATAAATTTATCACACACGAATATTTTATATGATAAATATTTCTCAGAGTTAACCTGTAGAAAAAGACATTATTTATAAATGTAAAAATAATTGTTTAATACAGTTTATTATAAAACAGAGCATTTACTTAAATATTTGTATGTATAAAAAGAATGTATAATTATGTCTTATATATATATATATATATATATATATATATATATATATATATAAAATTACAAAAATCTTAAAGTCTAATGTGGTAATAAATTTATACACACACACACACACACACACATACACATTTATATAGATAAATATTTCTCAGAGTTAAGCTGTAGAAAAAGACAATATTTATAAATGTAAAAGACAATAGGAAAACTGTAATAGTAGTCGACGCGTTTCGTCCAATGTGGACTTTTCAATATATATATATATATATATATATATATATATATATATATATATATATATATATATATATATATATATATTTCCTGTTTTCCTTTAAGCTGTGCAAATATACACAATAAACGAGAGAAGGAAAAAAAAAAACTTATATATATATATATATATATATACCCAAGTATATTAACATATTTCTTCTTTTCTCCTCAATAATTTTATAGTTGTAAACTTAAAAGCAATTAAGTTTTGATTTTGAAATTAGCAGTTTTTAATTTTAATATTAAATTTTATCATATAATTTAGTAATTATTGGTTGGAATAAATTCTTTTTTAATACTACCTATATTTTAAACATTTGAATAGATATTATAACATGACTTCGTTGTCAAGCTTTTTGAATTTTTCTATACTTGTATTTTGATTGGTCCATCTAGATTTTGTAACAACGTTTTCCCCTTGCGAAGGATCGTTAATTAATTTGAAACTTTTAAAACCATTTATTTTACACTCAACATCATCACTTGATAAGACACCGAGGGTGTTGAAACAAAATGGCTATTTTTGTAGTGATTTTATAACATATATAATATATATAATATATATGTTATAAATAACATATATAATATATATGTTATAAATTTTTTTAAAAATTATAAATATATATATATATATATATATATATATATATATATATATATAGTAAGTCGAAAGTCCCAACCTACGATGATTCATGATTACAACGCAATCTTAATTTGTCTTTTACATACGACGCAAAAAAAGGAAAAATAAATTCACGTTTGTTTTCTTTTCTTCCTCAGATTTGCTGCTGTTTCTGACGACTGCAAGACAGACAAGATCTTACACCTCGTCATCTCATCTATCGAGAACCAACGACATCACTGTCAATAAATATACAAGCAGTTTAAAACAACTCAATTCAATTATCTGTATTATATTTACGTCCTTCCTCTGTGTTTTTAGTCTATTAATTTATGCAATAGTACCATGTTATTATGACCTAGAATATTGCAGATGGGGATTTCCAACAAGCATGAATGCAAGTGTCATCGGGACATTTGTTATACGGTTTAGAGAGAACAGGAGCCAGTTTGGGAGCAAACCCCTCAAGGACTATTACAGGGATACCATCAGGTCCATATGATTTGGGGGGCGGAATTCAGATTAGAGATGACAGCAGAAACCATAGAAAGGATTATATGTATATCACTCAATAGAGACTCAGTTCTAAGTGGGAAGTTAGGCAAGGATAATCCAGATTAATCAAGTGTAGAGTTTAATGTGAATTTACGGGCGAAACATTCAACTTTATAAACAGGGGATTGATTGAAAAGGTGAGGAATAGAAAACTTACTCTTATTTAACACAACAGTAGCCACGAGAGCCAAAGTTGTTAGATGCAATACGGAGCCTCATTCTCTCAACAAGCAAAGACTTTCCTCCTTCAAGGATACGTTTTCATTTATTACGTGCAGCCATGAACGTCCTTCATGTGTTTTTTTTTTAGAATATGTCATAGAAATGTGTTGTTATGTCCTAGATTATTACTGAAATGTTGCATTATCATAGGCGTGTGATGTAAGTGCTTATTCACAAAAAAATGTCCCGATTTAAATGCTTTTAGCAAGAATATATCAAATGAGTCAAGAGCAGACTTTAAAGGGAATTTACGTGCGAAACATTCAGTTTAGCTCCTTCGAGGATACGTTTAAATTTATTATATGCTGCCATGAATCTCAATTTCTTCAGAACAACAAGCATGAATGCAAGAGGCATCGGGACATTTATTATACGGTTTAGAGAGAACAGGATCCAGCTCGGGAGCACACATCTTAAGGACTATTACAAGGACACCATCAGGTTCACGTGCTTTGTGGTGATTCAGATTAAAGATGATAGCAGAACCCATAGAAAATGTTATGTGCAACAGAGACTGAATTCTAAATGAAGGTTTTAGCAAGAATATATCAGATGAGTCAAAGGCAGACTTTAAAGAGAATTTACGCGGGAAACATTTAGCTTTATCAGCAGAATATGTTAACCCCTGAAATTGATTGAAGAGAGAGCGAATATGAAAAACTTACGCTTATTTAATACATTATGACAAAGCCGCCATTAATCACTAGATCCAAAGATGGTAGATGTAATACGGTACCTCTTTCTTTCGGCAAACAAAGAATTAGCGCCTTCGATGATACGTTTAAATTTTTTACGTGATGCCATGAATGTCCTTCATGTGTTTTTTTAGTCATAATTACACCCTTGTGCAAATTAATTGAACATACCGCTTTAGTTTCGTTTCTTTCACTACACGATCAGTTTTAGTCCCACTGGACTGACAGGTTGTAATCGATTTCTATTTTTTCCTCAGATTATGTTACTAGCATTGGTGTGCAGCAATATAGATCTATTTTTGGTATGTATGATGAAATTTGTTTTTCCTTGAAAAATATTGCGTCATCCGTGATTGCATCTGATTTTCATCACGCTCAGACACTATTGTTTCGACTGTCGATTAGTTGTCCTATGTCTGCAATGGACGTTACTCCACGAAAGCTTACCAAAATTGTAATGCTGCACGAACAAACTGTTAATCCTATTAAAACTGACTCCCTTGACCGGTGTGATTAGCATACCAAGTAATCACGAGAGCCAACGATGTTAGATCCAATACAGAGCCTCAGCAAACAAAGACTTTGCTCCTTCGAGGATACTTGTTCATTTATTATGTACTGCCATGAATGTCCTTCTTGTGTTTTGTAAGTTCTAATTATGTCCTATGTTGATACGCCCTAGAATATTACTTTATTATTGCGTTAGTATAGGTGAGTGAGGTAAGTGCTTATTCACAGAAAATTGTGGCTATGTTCCCACTTACACAAACAATTGCATTACTACGCATCGTAGGAATATTGTTGTTTGTCTGGGGCCCATGTCTTATGGTGAAATACTTCTGGTTCATGCTGGTAATAACCTGTATGACCTAAGTTTACTTCGCCTCAAACAAATATGTAAATATCTGCCTATAATTCTTGTAAAATATTTCTTCTATGGCGTTTTTGATTGCCCCTTGTACAATACGCATACCGTGGCCATAGCGGAAAAAACAAGGACTATTATTCGGCAGTATCGGGGTAGATCGTTGAAAAATGTTCTGTCCTGTGCCTTTGACACAGTAAATATATTTAGTAAGGTTTCATGACAACTTGACAATTGTGTGAAATTAATGAATGTCGCGAAGCGGCTAACGAGATGTTCCACCATTATGAATTGACACGCAGTAGTTTTATTTGAACTTTAATGCTCTTGTCGGTGACTGATTTAAGTCTTCAAACTAAATTCTTTCATTGGTATTCGCCGATTAGTCACGCGCTGTTTTCTGTGAGTACGAAGAAAAGTAATTTGGTATGTATACGTCTGCAGAGTGCCGTACATATGTTCATTTTTTTTTCATAAATAATTATACATTGAAAGGAGGAACAACGTCTTGCAATCAGCTGCTTCATGCGTAAATTAATTTTAGAAACTGCAGTCAATGGTTTTAAATATAGGTAGAAATATTTAAAAAAATCGAATTCCAATCATATATAGAACAAAGATATTGAAATGATTACCGACATATATATATATATATATATATATATATATATAGGTTTTTCGAATAGGGTAGAGTTTGTATCTGCTAGTATTCTCGAGGAAAATCAGTCTGTTAATTGTACTTTAGATTTTGGTAGGCCTTTTCCCAATGGGAGAGCGGCCATTAGACTGAATTACGAAAGACATTCGTATCGGCTGGAAAGTGAATATTGAAGTCGGGTTGGGTAGAGGAAATGAAGGAATCAAGTCGACATTTTGAATAGCTCTATAAAGAGTAAGAGTCCGAATTCGAGAGAGAAATGAAGATATAGAAAGACTGAGAGAGATAGAGAGAAAAGTGAAACAAATTGAGAAAGAAAGGGAGTTGTGAATAGACTGAGAGAGATGATTCGGTAAAAAAATCAATGAGAAAAGAGACGGATATAAACAGATTGAGAGATAGTGAAAGATAGGCACAGAGTTAGAGAGATATATATGAACACAGAGAGAGAGAGAGAGAGAGTCTGAATGTATGAACAGACTGAGAGAGAAAGGGAGACAGAGTTTAAAAGATATGGAAACAAAGAAAGACAGAGGGAGATAGTGAGGAAAGAGAAACAAATTGAGAAAGAAAGGGAGGTGGGAACAGACTGAGTGGGAGAGAAGATTTGGTCAAAAATATTGAAAACAGAGAGAAATATGAACAGATTGAGAGAGAGAGAGAGAGAGAGAGAGAGAGAGTGAGAGAAAGAAAAGAACAGAGTGAGTGGGATATACATGAAGAAAGTCGGAAGGTAATTATGAATAGATTGAGAGAGACAGGGAGATAGAGATTGAGAGACATGGAAACAAAGAAAGACTGAGAGAAAAAAGAGGGGAATATGAACACATTGAGAGATAGAGAAAGATAGGAACATATATATATATATATATATATATATATATATATATATATATATATATATATATGAATAAAGAGAGAGACAGAGAAAGAGAGAGAGAGAGGGGGGAGAGAGGCTGAAGGTATGAACAGACTGAGTGAAACGGGGAGATAGAGTTTGTGAGATATGGAGACAAAGAAAGACTGAGAGGGATAGTGAGGAGAGAGAAACAATTTAAGGAAGAAAGGGAGGTGAAAGCGGATTGAGCGGGGGAGAGAGAAAAAGAAAGAGGGAAGGTACTTCGGAACAGACTAAAAGAGACAGGAAGACAGAGCGAGAGAGAGAGAGATGATGATAAAGAAAGACTAAGAGAGAATAGTAAGAAGAGAGAAAGAAATAGAGATAGAAAGGAGGTGGTAGAAAATTGAGAGGGGAGAGAGAGAGAGAGAGAGAGAAAATTTGAAACATTGACAACGAGATGGAAACATGAACAGATTGAGGCTAAGGGTAAATAAATTAAGATACTTCGAGATAGATAGATAGATAGATAGATAGATATGAAAGACTAATATAAATGAATAGATAGATAGATAGATCGATAGATAGGTATGAACTGACTGAGATAGATAGATAGATAGATAGATAGATAGATAGATAGATAGATAGATAGATATGAAAGACTAAGAGAGATAAATGAATAGATAGATAGGTATGAACTGACTGAGATAGATAGATAGATAGATAGATAGATAGATAGATAGATAAATGAATAGAGATAGATAGATGAAAGAACTGACTGAGATAGAGATAAATGAATAGATAGATAGGAATAGATAAATTGACTAAGAGATAGATAGATAGATATAGATGAGATAGATAGAGGATAGATAGATGGATGATAGATAGATATGAAAGACTAAGAGAGATAAATGAATAGATAGATGGGTATGAACTGACTGAGATAGACAGACAGACAGATAGATAGATATGAAAGACTAATATAAATGAATAGAGATAGATAGATAGATAGATCGATGATAGATAGGTATGAACTGACTGACAGATGAGATAGATAGATAGATAGATAGATGAAAAACTGAAAAAAAGAGATACATGAATAGATAGATAGGTATGAACTGACTGAGATAGATAGATAGATAGATAGATAGATAGATAGATAGATAGATAGATAGATAGATAGATAGATATGAAAGACTAAGAGAGATAAATGAATAGAGATAGATAGGTATGAAAACTGACTGAGATAGATGATAGATATGATAGATAGATAGATAGATAGATAGATAGATAGATAGATATGAAAGACTGAGAGAGATAAATGAATAGATAGATGGGTGATGGAACTGACTGAGACAGACAGACAGACAGATAGATAGATAGATAGATGGATAGATAGAAAGATAATATAAATGAATAGATAGATATGAAGATAGATCGATAGATGGGTATGAACTGACTGAGATAGATGGATGGATAGATGGATGGATGGATGGATGGATAGATAGATAAAGATAGAGGATGGTGTGGATAGATGAGATAGATAGATAGATATGAAAAAACTGAAGAGAGATAAATGAATAGATAGATGGAGAATGGATGAACTGATAGATGGATAGATAGATGAGATGAGAGAGATGCATGAATAGATAGATGAAGATAGATGGATGGATAGATAGATGGATAGATAGATATGAAAGACTAAGAGAGATAAATGAATAGATAGATAGGTATGAACTGACTGAGATAGATAGATAGATAGATAGATAGATAGATAGATAGATAGATATGAAAGACTGAGAGAGATACATGAATAGATAGATAGGTATGAACTGACTGAGATAGATAGACAGACAGACAGACAGATAGATAGATAGATTGATAGATATGAAAGACTAAGAGAGATAAATGAATAGACAGATAGGTATAAATTGACTGAGATAGATAGATAGATAGATAGATAGATAGATAGATAGATAGATAGATATGAAAGACTAAGAGAGATAAATGAATAGATAGATAGGTATGAACTGACTGAGATAGACAGACAGACAGATAGATAGATAGATAGATATGAAAGACTAATATAAATGAATAGATAGATAGATAGATCGATAGATAGGTATGAACTGACTGAGATAGATAGATAGATAGATAGATAGATAGATAGATATGAAAGACTAAGAGAGATAAATGAATAGATAGATAGGTATGAACTGACTGAGATAGATAGATAGATAGATAGATAGATAGATAGATAGATAGATAGATAGACAGATATGAAAGACTGAGAGAGATACATGAATAGATAGATAGGTATGAACTGAGATAGATAGATAGATAGATAGATAGATAGATAGATAGATAGATAGATAGATAGATAGATATGGAAGACTGAGAGAGATAAATGAATAGATAGATAGGTATGAACTGACTGAGATAGATAGATAGATAGATAGATAGATAGATAGATAGATAGATGAAAGACTGAGAGAGATACATGAATAGATAGATAGGTATGAACTGACTGAGATAGATAGACAGACAGACAGACAGATAGATAGATAGATTGATAGATATGAAAGACTAAGAGAGATAAATGAATAGACAGATAGGTATGAATTGACTGAGATAGATAGATAGATAGATAGATAGATAGATAGATATGAAAGACTAAGAGAGATAAATGAATAGATAGATAGGTATGAACTGACTGAGATAGACAGACAGACAGATAGATAGATAGATATGTATAGACTGAGATAGATGATTAGATAGGTATGAACTGTCTGCGATAAATAAATTGATAGATATGAACAGACGGAGATAGATAGATATGTAGACAGATTGAAAGATAGAACGATCTCAGTATTTATATTAAACTTAAATTGTTTCAATGCTTGACATATAGTGATTTTCTAAGCCCGGCTTAGACGTGGTACAAGGCCGAAAGTATGGGGCACCCAGTGAGGATTGAACTCACTACTCAGTTGTAATTGATCTAGGAAGATCTAACCATTACACCACGCCGATTTGAATATTATCGATATATATATATACATGTGTGAAAAGTGTATATAAATATAAATAAATATATATATGTATAATTATTTATATATGATATGCTCGGTACGTATTAAAAAGCGCTCAATATCAGAGCTAGAGCTAACATATTTGGTTGGATAGATGTGTGTTTGTGACCCTGGGTTTCACGCTTTAGCAAACTGATTAATATCCGAAACTGCCCACATATATTTATATATGTATGAGTCCCGACGGACGACCAAGTATATATATGTGTCTGCATACATCGATGTTTGCGTTAGTACGATGACATAAGCGACGAAGTTTTCCCCACCACTTCCACAATAACATCAATACACGCAATCTACATAAACCCCAATTTTTAAAAAAATTAATCAGTTTGTCTGACGATCGCTAAAGCGTGAAACCCAGGGTCACAAACTCACATCTATCAACATATATATATATATATATATATATATATATATATATATATGTAACAAACAATATTCAAATTTCACCCAATATATATATATATATATATGCGCACGAGCGTGTGTGTGATCGGCTCACTACGCTAGATATGCCCCGACCTGAGAGGCAATTTACCAAAATCTAAGCAATATTCATTCCAGCGACCTTTCTGCTTTCGAAAATGGTCTCCATATTCCTCTGTCGCGTTCAATGTAATACGGTCTACAGTCTGAAATACATAGACATGTTTGGTTGTTTGTTTTTAAAGCATTTCACCCCAAGCATGGCGGGGGTCCCACAAGTATGTAAGTGTGAGTAAAAGTAAGAGAAAAGACTGGTTATGGTGAGATTGAGGAAAGGAAGGAAAAGAAGAGTTATCAAAGCATCAGAAGATGTCGATTGACATTACATTTAATTTGCTCAAGATTATAGTTATCAAGAAAGCAAGTACGAGGAAGGGAGTTCTACTGTCGGGAAGTGCACGCGAAGAAGTTCTTAGAGTAGAAGAGGCAGTTACATTTAACTGTTTTTGACAGTAAAAGGGTAGGACCAACCTAGTAGCAGACGGAGGACCAAAGAAAATAGCTCGTCAGAACAGACGTGATAAAAATATGTATAGAGAAGACAGAGGGAAGCCACATTACGTTGGTGAGAAAGTGACTGGAGTTGAGACGCCAATCACATTGCAGATCCGTCTTTGGATTTTGTCGATAACCTCGAGATGACCAGCAGGGGCATAAGACCATATATGGCAACAGTATTCCATGTATGGACGGATGGTAGATTTGTAGATGTAAAGGATGGACTCAGATGAGAAAAAAATCCTTCTGGTGTGACACAGAGAATCAACTTTTCTTGCGATAGATGAAAGCTATGTATTTGTTCCACTTCATATCAACAACTTGTGACATAGATAATTCGCAGTTGTCTTTAACCATTTTAAAACCAAACTCTTTTATTCGTTCGATCACCTTTGGTATTTAGTTTCTGTTTTTGTCTACCATTTTGTTTCAAATCATAATATAAACTAGAAACAAGAAACGATCGAACGTATTTGCCTTTTGTTGTTAAAGTAAGAAAACATAGCGCCTCTTCCTCGTTAAATGAAACGAAAGCCTTCGTCATCAACCGGAGAAAATGAAGATGACACAGTGTTGATCACCATAGCCATGTCATGTCTGATAGAAAATGACTGGATTCGAGATCTCAAGTCAGGACCGATCACATTGCAGATCCGTCTTTGGATTTTGTCGAGAATCTCGAGATGACAAGCGGAGGCACTAGACCATATATAGCAACAACATTCCATGCATGGACAAATGGTAGATTTCTAGATTTGAAGGCTGGACACAGAGGAGAGAAAAAACCTTCTGGAACCACACAGAGAACCAACTTTCCTTGCAGTAGATGCAGCTTATTGATTCAATGTAGTTATTCCACCTCAGATCAGTGGAAAACGTGAGACCAAAAAGTAGCAATGAGGCGGTCTTATGGAGTTGAACATCAACCATGATGATAGGGAAATTTCTCTATGGTGAATAAATGACACAAGTTTCGTTTTGTACGCATTAAAATTCACAAGCCATTTCCTGCCCCAGTTAACCACTGATTGGAGGTCGTTTTCGAGAACAACGGCCAGATTAACTCTGTCATATATATATATATATATATATATATATATATATATATGTTTGAACCGGTACGATACAGCGGTTGGACGTTAGAATTAAACAACACGTACCTGCTATAATACTGAACAAAAAAACACGTATGGTTCTTCGAGTGCGGATCACTTTATAAAGAATCCCACTTGTGTGATGGATTTCAGTGCGAACTGGTTTTCCGTTTTGGCCAGTTCGCATTCATTATTCCATCTTAAGGTGTTGGAGACGCTTTACATCAGGTCCAGGCAACCTGCTCTTTGCAAACAAAGAGATTGTTTGCCTGGACTTGCTGTGCTGCGCTTCTAGCATTTTTCTTGGTATAATTTTTTTATAATATTTTTTTCTCCCTGTCCATTCATTCATGTCATCCTTGACAGACTTTTTCTTTTTCTTTTCCTCATAATTTTAGTTCCCCGTTAACAGTTCTGATGAGAGGGGACGGAACCGGTCGAATGGTGTGTGTTTTGTTTTAAATCTATCATGGCCTACAATATAAAATTTCTTGTTTTTAATGCCTTAATATATATATATATATATATATATATATATATATATATATATATATATAACTGGGTTTTACTCCATCAGTTCTTTATCTTATTTGGATTAAACACACACACACACACACACACACACACGCACGCAGTGACACTCACACATACACACAAACATATATATATATATATATATATATATATATATATATATATATATATATATATATATTATATGTGTGTGTATGTGTGTCTACCTATTTGATTATAGTCTGCTCTCTCACACAGTGTACTCTTTCTTTTTTTCTTTCTTTCTTTTTTTCTTTCTTTCTTTCTTTCTTTCTTTCTCCACCGTCATAATTATTTTATACAGTAACTCATAAGCATGTTCTTTGTATGTTTGGTATGGTTTTGTTTCGTATTTTTTACGGTATATCAACCTCATTGGGTTATTTAATGCCGAGAAAATTTTTATTGCGGATAATATTTTTTCCAAAAAATTAAAGAAGAGAGACAGAGTGACACTGCGATAGAAAGAGAGAGAGAGAGAGATTCGAATTAATACAAATATTTGTATATAACCTAATTCTCATACACATTTACGTTTCACAATAAATTTTCTCTTAACCAACAAATGGGTGTGACATTTTCAGCCTGAAATTTCTATGACAAACGCAGATTGGCCGTCACCAATCTGGCAATTATGAACCGGTTTAATCAATAATTTTCACTCAAGTCATTTTAAATTTCCCGAGCCGTCGCACGGACCTGCAAATCCCGGTTTGGTGATGCCAGCTGCTGCATTCACGTTTTTTCCTCTTTTTTTTTTTTGGTAATTTCAAACACTTCTAAGGCATTTCTACCTGTGTTTTGCGCATTTTTATCATAAGTTGCAGATGTTTAAACCCAATCATAGCTTCGGTGAATACGAGAAGTGCTTCTGGTCGTGTAAAGTGCAAATACAATGCCTTTACCATAACAGATAATATAGAACTTGATTTTCTTTTCTTTTTTTTTTCTTTTTTTCCTTTATAAACCATGTACTTATTTACACCGTCCTGGGTATGACGAGAAACTACGTCCAGCAGCAAGGCCTCTGATCAGGAGGTTTAGAGGAGCGTCGAACCACCTCTTAATTGCTGGTGTTCCCGGGGTGGCAGCACCTGTTAGGATCCCAGCTATGGGCAAATAGCTATCCCCCAAAACTGGAATCAAAATACTGTGAAAGTGTAAAAATAGGTTTTAGTATCAAAAAATATATTTTTGTAAAAAATTATTACCAGCAAACATTATTACCAGCAATACATTTTTGGAAAAAAAATTACCAGCAATATATTTTTGGAAAAAATATCCACTGTGTGTAATCTATCCTGCTGTGTTACCATGAAGACTAGTTTACATTTGTTATTCGTGTACATTCGTGGATCGTCTGTCTTCCTTGGAACAAGCCCCCGATGTTCGTAAGTGTATTTTTGATACACACTGTTCATACGTTATTCTTATAGATACAAATATTTAAGTAAATGTTCTGTTTTCATAAACATTATTAACAACATAAAGGCGTTAGTTAGATACAGGGACAGGACCCAAAGATTGTGAGTTCAATACCTGGCTAAGGCAGGAGATAACTGACATTCATTAGACATGGCACGTGGAACTAGAACACTCTACCCCAGTGAACGAAATAAAGGGTTCAGTTCGACATACCATCCATCTGAAGAACGCCGGAGTGTACAACGGCCGAAACGTTGTAATAAATATGGCAACAAAGATGAGGACAATAGTCCGAATAATGTAAATAGTGTACATAATACCTCATCTCAGAAATATAGACAGATACTGAAAGGCCGAAACGTTGTAATAAATATGGCAACAAAGATGAGGACAATAGTCCGAACAATGTAAATAGTGTACATAATACCTCATCTCAGAAATACAGACAGATACTGAAGGGGCGAAACGTTGTAATAAATATGGCAACAAAGATGAGGACAATAGTCCGAATAATGTAAATAGTGTACATAATACCTCATCTCAGAAATATAGACAGATACTGAAAGGCCGAATCGTTGTAATAAATATGGTGACAAAGATGAGGACAATAGTCCGAATAATGTAAATAGTGTACATAATACCTCATCTCAGAAATATAGACAGGTCCGTGTGCTAATTAAACTAAGAGTAGACATTAAAAACCAATTCTATTGTCAGATAGGCGGAAATGACTTAAGGACACATGACACAGTGGATAAACGTTGTGATAAATATGGCGACAAAGATGAGGACAATAGTCCGAATAATGTAAATAGTGTACATAATACCTCATCTCAAATATTATAGACAAATTTTCTGTTGTTCACCACATTTTGTTGTATAAGCAAGGTTGTACGTTTGATCAAATTATTGACAGACTATCCATAACTTGGGATGTACGCTCAGATTCTAAGTAATGTCTCCTACTTTTAAAAAATATCACGCAGTATTATTGTGGGTTAAAACTTTTCTATCAGACCAGTAAATGTTGATAGAGCTGTTTTAAATTGTTCCTTGTATTATAAGCTGCATTCTTGCTGCACTCGTATGTTTAGCATAATATAAATTCACAAGTTCCAGTCGACAGTCTAAACGAAGCTTTCTCATATTCTCCAGAGAATAATTTGTCAAAACAAACTCCAACTTAAATGCATTTAATGTGTTACAAATAGATTAGACAATTTTAAAAAAGCATTAAAATTTACGCACATTTATTTTCAGCCTATATACAATATATGCTCTTGAAAAATTTATTTAAGTTGAGCTGTCGGGGGAGGAAGTGTGAGTCTGTAAACGGTTGCTATTACTGCTAATAATACAAGACTATTCGATAAAATGAATTAAGTTCTCTCAGTCACTGTGTGTTTATCTAAAAATAAGTACGCTTAAATTCACCTTCATCCCTGCCGTGCGCCAACGTTTTAGTGGTAGAATCCCCGACTGACGCCAATTCAGCCGGGTTTCGATCCTAGCTAGAGGCAACCAGACGTCTACCCTCGCTGATGAGCTGTGATACAGTGAGTGGATGACAATATATATATATATATATATATCCTAAAGGTGAATATAATAAATTCTTTTGAAGTCTGCATTGACACACTCTGCTAAAAACTGCAAATATAATTTTCATACAAATATTCTCCAATAGGAAAGTAATAATGCTTTGATGATAATGGTGACGTATATAAACAGATGAATGGTATAGTAATGGGGTCGCCTCTTAGTCTACTCTATATACTCTAAATTCAAAGTTGCTGCTATACTCTTAATAAATTTTGTTGAGTGTTGGACGATATTTTATTATTTTCAAGGTGTATTATGTTTGTTTTGACAACAATTATTGTCCTGTCTTGTGAAGGTGGACACAAATCCTTTTTTTTATATGTTGTGCAATAGAACTTGTATCCGACAATGCTATAGTGTGTGTAACAACAAAATTGTCCAAATTGTGTAAAAGCAAAATTGTGAAATTGTTAAATTAATCTTTGAACCGTTGCATATTAGAAATGATTAAAGATATCTTACTGGAATTCTCCGAGGTTTTTATAACACTATTAGAATTTATTTTGAATAATAATAATAATGTATAATTACTCTCCAAGCTTAACAGAAGAATCGTGATGAAATCGAAAATGACATATTCACCATTCATCATATCATAGCTAAGGATAGCTAAGGATCGGAAGCTCATGAAGGATTAAAATAAAGAGCATATATATATATATATATATGTCTTATCAAGTGATGATGTTGGTTATTGGAATTCATTCCGTATACACCAATTATATATTATCCCGTGGAATGATTTTCAGACAATTCCCAAAGGTGCCGCACACTAAGATCAACCCCCAGACAGCTAACATCAGACTCCTTACTGACAAATCGTCTCAGTCAGAAAGCTAACGTTCTAGCCACTCGCCCTCTTACCCATACACACAAGGATATATATATATATATATATATATTTATGAATACTAGTTAAATCAGAGAAATTTTCATATATATATATATATATATATATATATATATATATATATATATATATTACATCTGTTAACAATTAAATACATGAAATTTCGAGAATTCAAATTATGATCGCAAAATGCTTTTATTAGTTAAAAAGCAGGACTTCTAGGAGAATGTAAATCATCAATATTTTTGTTCAAACAGTTACACATTTACCGAAAACCTGTTACGAATAGTAAAATAAAAGGGAAAAATGCATAAAACTATGACATTGTTTAATTAGGAAAAATTTAATTACTTTTATGAATAAAATATATTAAGGACACGATTGCCTTAAGAAAAAACTTACATGAATAATGATTGTTTTTATTAGAATTGTTTAACATTTTTTTCATTTTCATTATAATTTGTTTTAATTAAAATAATTCATAAAGTTCTAAATCTTTTAAAATTCTGAAATTACTTTGATCGCGTTATGTGATATTGTTATTAGGTGAAAACTATATTTAGCAATCAAGAAAAAAAAAAGCATAATAACTGTCTTCCAACACCAAGTTGTTAAAAACAATTTTGAATTTCTTTTGTGTGTATAAATGGACCCATTTTGAAAGTATGGGTGACCATACACTAGATTATCAGAAAATAAGAGCGAGGACAATCAGTTATGTGCCATGCGTGATATACACTTAGGCGATATCTTTCGATACATGACTGACGAGGCAGATATTTTTTTTTCGCAGGGGGTTCCCATTTCTTTCTGCGATAGACCAGTTGCCATCCAAGGCTATAGAACCTTCTGTCCTGCTATTTACCCATAGCTTGGAGGAGAAGTGGAGGATTCATACCTTTCCCGAGGTTATTAGCACATCAGTCAGTCAGTTATGTGCCATGCGTGATACACTCTTAAACGATCATGTATCTTTCGATACATGACTGACGAGGCAGATTCTTTTCCCGCAGTAGGTTGTCATTTTTTTCTGCGTTAGAACAGTTGCCATCCAAGGCTATAGAACCCAGTCTGTCCTACTATTTACCCATAGCTGGGGAGAAGAAGAGGATTCATACCTTTCTCAAGGGTATTAGCACGTCAGTCAGTCAGTTATGTGCCATGCATACTATATGCTTAGGTGATCATGTATCTTTCGATACATGACTGACGAGGCATATTTTTCCCGCAGTAGGTTGCCATTTCTCTCTGTAGTAGACCAGTTGCCATCCAATGCTCTAAAACCCGGTCTGTCCTGCTATTTACGCATAGCTGGGGGAGAAGAAGAGGATTCATACTTTTCCCAAGGATATTAGCACATCAGTGAATGTAATAGATTCGACTGAAATTCGAACTTAGCTCTCCGATTCCTCAATCCGATACGCTGTCCATTATAGTAAATTAAAATCAACATTCCTGAAATTAGATGACATAGAACATTTTTAATCATTTTAAAGATTACTGTGTATATAAAAACGGCGCTCTCGCCATTTTCATAAATTACGCTGTACAGATAAATTCTCCGAAGAACAACAATAAACTTGTCATTACCTTGCCAAACACGTAAACATGCTGTTGGATAAAAACATAGCTACTCTTTGGTTTAAAAATGCATATCTGTGTTTTTTTTAAACCTAAAGTAAATAATATTTGTTTCAAATCAGATTAATTATACTTTAAATCAGCCAATATTCCTCAACTAAAGTTTCAGAAAAGTATATTTTATTTTTGGAAGATTTTTTTAATAAAGCGAATTACGTACGCTGTGATGAAAGGGGACTAAAAAAGGGGCGCTAATCAACTATTTTAGCAACAAAAAATCAATTCCAATCGATATAATTCCTGTTAAAAATACACCAGAGTATTTTGCTTACTGGAAATAGTAAATTTAATCTTTTAGCTTTCAATTAATACTAAAATGAAAGCTGCAAGAAAACTTCTTTTTTTTCTTTTTTTAAATTCATTTTCAACCTAAGGTATCGCAAATTAGTGGAGGTTACTAATTAATATTAAGAACAAGAGAAGGTAGAAAATAGTCCAGCAAAGAGATATTACATTTGCAACTATTTGCAACAGCTTACAAGAAAGTTTAGGAAACTGTAATAAAAATTATGCAGACAGACCTTATAGGTCGATTTCAATAAAACCTGTTTGAATAAATTCTTACTGCCTAAGTATATGCTATTTAAAGAGGCATAAACTGTATGCGTACAGATGGTGGCTGCTTTGCCGTTTTTCTGACAAAATCTTTACTATATATGATACCTCTGCATAGTTTTAAATAATGCACAGCACGAATGTGGCCTTTAAGTCCAGCTTGTGAAGTACACTCTCCGCTGTGTTATAATTAACATGCATTCAGTTCCAGTACGCTTTTCGTTTACGACCGGCCCGTACGTTTTAAGCACACAGGTCCTCGAGATATGATACTTGTAATAAGCAATGTATGTACTTGGAGCGTTTTAGAGGAAAGAACTAATCCTTATAGGCGAACAACGACAGCGTTTGCCCCCGAAATAAAGGGATGGAGGGCAGCTCACTTATCACCAACTCAAAACCGTTAACAGAGCGCCGGATCAATTCAGGACTGAAACAACTCAGCACCAGAAAACCTTTTTTTAAGCGAATAAAAGTAATTTATAAAAAATTAAAACCTTAAATAATAAATATTTTTTTCTTCAAATAAGTTATCTGAAAAGGCACTGTGCAAAACATGAATCAGTTTTCTGTTTTTTAATAATATTTCATAAAATAAATCGTTAAGTATTTTCATTTTTTTAATAAAGTAAATTCATATATAAAGAATAAGAATTTCGATTTACTTTATGAAAAATGAATTACATTAAGATTTACTCTAGTGAAAAAAATCAAAAACAGATGTGATTTATTCAATTATTTTTTATGTAAAATTTAATATTTCAGATTTGAGATGATTGTAATTATTTACACTATTCACATTGTTCGGACTATTGTCCTCATCTTTGTCGCCATATTTATCACAACGTTTCAGCTCTTCAGTATCTGTCTATATTTCTGAGATGAGGTATTATGTACACTATTTACATTATTCGGACTATTGTCCTCATCTTTGTTGCCATATTCACGACGTTTCGGTCGTTGTACGCTCCGTCCTTATTCAAGATCTGTTTATATTTCTGAGATGAGGTATTTCATTATTTGCACTATTTATATTGTTCGGACTGTTGTCTTCATCTTTGTTGCCATATTCATGACGCTTCGGTCGTTGCACAGTCCGGACTTCTTCAGGATCTGTTTATATTTCTGAGATAAGGTATTTAATTATTTACACTGTTTATATTGTTCGGACTATTGTCTTCATCTTTACAGACATATTCACGACGTTTCGGCCGTTGTATGTCAAGACAATTTCAGGTGATTGAAATTTGGAAGGCAGGTACGAATCCTGTCGGAGAACGCATTTTTTTTTCTAATAAGATTTCTCAAACACTCAGGCCGGTAGACGAAAATAAACGAGTATACTGTTTAATAAATAAACGGGGTGTCTACTCAAATACGTGTATCCACTAAAAATAACTTTTAAGTAATAAAATCTGTCGGAATAATAAACAAAGTTGCAATCACTTTTTTTTTTTAGACATTCCTGTTTACATTAGCATATGAAACTGAACAGATATGTCTATTTCGAGAGTGAGAAAAAAACCTGTATTTAAAGGCACTATTCAACTATGCTTGACCATCGATGCTCTCCGCAGCCGAGACGTTCAAAACACGCCAGATCGGATGGTGTCTTCCCCTAGTAGAACGCAGGTTCGAATCCTGTCGGCGAACGCATATTTTTGCTATATTAAACAAAACCATGACCACCAGCCTTGATATGACTGATCCTGAACCATGACCACTAGCCTTGATATGACTTATCCAGAACTATGACCACTGGCCTTTATATGACTGACCCTGAACCATGATCACCGGCCTTGATACAACTAATCCTGAACTATGACCACCGGCCTTGATATGACTGATCCTTACCCATGACCACTAGCCTTAATATGACTGATGCTGAACCATGACCACCAGCATCGATATGACTGATCCTGAACCACGACTCACTGTGTGAATAGTTTGAGACTCTCTCACTCTCTCTCTCTCTCTCTCTCTCTCTCTTTCTGTGTGTGTGTGTGTGTGTGTGTGTGTGTGTGTGTGTGTGTGTGTATAGAGCAGTGAAATCTCGAAAATTCATATCCCGGCTCTCTGCTGTTCAGGTAAAATATGTCTTTAGTCAGAGGACGGGGGAAGTTGTGATGATGGTATTTTCAGTGAGTATTTCTAGTAAAATGAAACGAGTGAACTGCGATCAGGTTAATAAATAGCTGTGAGTGGTTTGAATTCCAGACAAAATCCATTGCATTCACTTACGTGCCAATACCTTTGGGAAAGGTATGAATCCTCTTCTTCCCCCGATCACTAGCTATGGGTAAATAGCAGGTCAGGCCGGGTTCTATAGCCTTGGATGGCAACTGGTCTACCGCAGAAAGAAATGGCAAATTAATGCGGGAAAATTATGCTTCGTCAGTCATGTATCTTTCGATACATGATATCCTAAGCGTGTATCACACACGGCACATAACTGACTGAGTGGTTGGTAAGCAATAGCATAATAGAAAAATATAATTATTTAGATAGATACCGAACAGATTAAATTAGATAGGTAGATAGATAGACAGAGAAAGAGAGAGAGAGAGAGAGAGAGAGAGAGAGACATTGAGAGAGACATTGAGAGAGAGATGTAGAGACGGATAGAAAGTCATAGATCACATAAAAATTGTTGAAATTAAAAGCTGTGGTTGGTAGTAATAATAATAATAATAATAATATCTATCTATCTATCTATATATATATATATATATATATATAAACATAGATAGATAGATAGATAGATAGATAGATAGATAGATAGATAGATAGATATAAACAGTCTAAGCTACATAAATATGGAGAGACAGGGGTACGTATGTAGGCAGGTAAGTAGATAGATAGATAGATAGATAGATAGATAGATACGGACAGACTGATATAGATAGATAGATATATAGATATGAACAGACTGAGATAGATGAAACAGAGATAGATGAAGAAACAGATAATGAATAAACAGATATATATATATATCGAAACAACTAAAAGTCCATTAAATGCAAAAATATTAAAATAAATTGAATTTTTCTATCTTTATCTCTCTCCCCTGAAATATATATATATATATATATATATATATATATATACATGAATTTAATTTATTGTATATATTTATATTATTATGCAATATATTCGAGTTTACGAATACAGAAATATGCAAGCTGCTATTGAAGGATGCACATTATAATAAGGATAAACATAAAATTGAAGTTAATGTAAGTATAAATATAGTATATATATATATATATATATATATATATATATATAGATAGATAGATAGATGGATGGATAGATAGATAGATAGATAGATGATAGATAGATAGATGGATGGATGGATGAGATAGATTAGATAGATAGATAGATGGATGGATAGATAGATAGATAGATAGATAGATAGATAGATAGATTATTAGCCGAATGAGATAGATAGATGGATAGATGGATGATAGATAGATGATTATTAATGAATAGATAGATAGATGGATGGATGAATGATGGATAGATAGATAGATGGATAGATTATTGATGAATGAGATAGATGGATGGATGGATAGATAGATAGATAGATAGATAGATAGATAGATGGATAGATATTGCTGTTATACGTTACTTATATAGACAAAAATATTTAAGCATGATTATTCCAGAGGACACATAATTTCTATGAATATTTCTCGGACGTTCTATATTATTTACTATAATCAGAGCATTTACTTAAATATTTGTGCATTTGTGAAGAACGTATAAGAATAAACTACATTAAAATAATTGTCCATTTCATAATATATATATATATATATATATATATATATATATATATATATATATATATGTATGTATGTATGTATATATGTGAAAGTGCATGACAATATGAATCTATTATATATTTATATTGTCAGGAAATATATTTATGTTAGTTTAGGAAAACAAAAATATGGCATCTAAACTGATATAGAAGGATGTAGATTATAAAGAATATAATACATCAATATATATATATATATATATATATATATATATATATATATATATATATATTATTTTCATAGATATTTGATTTTTTTCAAGTAGAGAAGGAAGATACATATGAATCAAATGATAGATATATACTGTTTTTATATATATATATATATATATATATATATATATATATATGTATATATGTGTGTGTGTGTGTGTGTATATATATATTCATCCAAATAAAAATGACAGACATACAGATAGATAGATAGATAGATAGATAGATAGATAATGAAAAGACTGGGATAGATAGATAGATAGATAGATAGATAGATAGATAGATAGATAGATAGATAGATGTTTACATAGTGAGACAGATAATTGCATACATACGCATAGACATGCAGATATAGGAGCAGAAAGCAGAAAGATTGATCGATAGCAGTGAAACCAATATATATATATATATATATATATATATAAACACGGATATGTGTTGCTTTTCGTAGATCTGAATCGATTAACATAGATTAGGAAAAAGATATACATTTAGAGAGATAGGTATTTATCGAATGCCATATATAGAGTTAATCAATTACGTGACGTATTTTTAATACGTGTGACAATCATTTTGTGGCGCCGTTTATATTTTATTTTTCATTTTCATATTCAAATAATTATTGAGCGAACATTTCCGAAATTTTCATCATGAAATAATATGATGCTTGCGCGCGCGCACACACAGAGACACGTACACACACACATATATATATATATATAATACACACACATACATATATATATATATGTAAATATACATCTATATATTTATAAATACACACACACACATATATATATATATAAATTAATAGATAGATATATGGTTGTGTATACATATTCTATATAATTTTGCGTATGTTTGAAAAGAACGATATAGAAAGTATTATATATATATATATATATATATATATATATATATATATATATATATATAAAAAATATATATATATATATATGTATTTATATATATTTATATATATGTGTGTGTGATCATATGCAATTAGATTATTATAAATGTTAGACGTGAAATGTATGATTGGTTTGAGCAAATTGGATAGATAGATGAATATAAAATGATATATATAAATATATAAATATATATTTAGAGATAGATAGATAGATAGATAGATAGATAGATAGATAGATAGATAGATAGATAGATAGATAGATACGAACAGACTGAAATAAATTATTTAAGACATTAGCTAAATAAGAAGGAAGGTGAAGCGCGTAAGAATGGGAAAAAAGATTTAATTTGAAAAAGAGATTTAAGACAGTAAATTGAACTGGAAAAAATAGACAGAAATAAAATGACACACACGTACATAGATACAACATGCATACATATATACATACATACAAATATATATATATATATATATATATATATATATATATATATATATATATATATATATATTTTAAAGATTTTTTTAATAATTACCCAAATAAAATGAATTTCTTAGGAAAACGAGATTTATAAAAAATAATTAGAATAGAATACTGCAGGAAAGATGAGATAGAAACAAAATGCCATATATATATATATATATATATATATATATATATGTACAGAATAGATAGATAGATAGATAGATAGATAGATAGATAGATAGATAGGAAAACAAAATGACATACATATATAAATAGACAGATTTACCGATCTTTTGATAGAAAGATATTGAACTGAATTTGATAGATAGATAGTTAGATACGTGGATATTAAACATAATTTGAGAGATAGATAGATAGATAGATAGATAGATAGATAGATAGATAGATAGATAGATAGATATTAAACATAATTTGATAGATAGATAGATAGATAGATAGATAGATAGATAGATATTAAACATAATTTGATAGATAGATCGATAGATTGATAGATACATAGATAGATATTAAACATAATTTGATAGATAGATAGATAGATAGATAGATAGATAGATAGATAGGAAAACAAATGACATATATACATAAATAGATAGATTGATCGATCTTTTGATAGAAAGATATTGAACTGAATTTGATAGATAGATACATAGATATTAAACATAATTTGAAAGATAGATAGATAATAAAATAATTTGATAGATAGATAGATAGATAGATAGATAGATATGTAGTAATATATATATATATATATATATATATATATATATATATATATATATATATATATAAAACATGTTATAGAATCTTTTAAATTGTATGTAGTTTGCGGAGAAACCGTTTTGGAGTGTGTATATGATTCTCTATAATAACGAAAAACTCCTTCTTTTCGAATTGTCTGCGATTTCGTCAGCTTGAATGGCTTTCAGTCGTAACATGTCACGAAGAGCTTCCGTATGAATGCGCGTCGCTGCGCACATCGTAACGTGAGAGCGTTCTCCTCGTCCCTGCATATATTAGTCTGTTCACCCTCTGACGTAAGCATGGCTGAAATTGTCCAGGTTTGATATCATTCACCGCTTTCCACTCGCAAAATGACGGAAATAACCACGACACTAAAAGAAAGCCTTAAAGGGATGTAAAGAAAAAAAACGAAAAGAACAGATAAATATTTCAAAAGAATTTAAGATGTTTGTGTGTCGGATGAAGTATAGAATAATAATAATAATAATAATAATAATAATAATAATAATAATAATAAATGTGGAAATTGAAAACAAGAATAATACCAGTGGTAATAGGTACACTTGGAATTATAAAAAATGGAACAAAACAACACATTGAAAGAATCCTGGAAACCCCAGCTTAAAGACATACAGAAAATTGTCTTATTAAGTACAGCACACACACTAAGGAGAACTTTGTCTATGTAACGCTAGCAACTTCATCGGAGATAAAAAAAAAAAAAAAAAAATTAACATGAAATGTGGCCATAACAAACACCACGACCTGCCTTAGGTCTTTCCGCAGAACTTGGTAGGTAGTGTGTCCATAACAGAAATCGAATGATGATGATGATAATAATAATGATAATAATAATAATAATAATAATAATAACTAAAACAGCAATAGAAATATATGTAATAACATATCGATAGAGATAATATATATATATATATATATATATATATATATATATATATATATATATATATATATATATATTTGAGTGTATCGAATATATATATATATATATACACAGACATTATAGTTCAAAAGTGTTTGGCTATATCTGGTAATTTTTATAATTGGCCCCAAAAGTAGTTTTTTTTTTTGTTTTGTATTTTAAATATTTTAGAATTTTTATCAATGATTAAAAAAAAAAGTGAGCCATGATATTTTTATTACAAATTTTATTATGTCAAAAAGAAAAAAAAATGCATTTTCTCATTGAATTTTGCTCTCGTCCAAATATCCTCCTTTAGTTTTGATTACTGCAAACTTTTGGCATTCGTTGAAAACGTTTCTCAAATTTTAAGTGTGATAATTTATTTTATTCTTTTTTAATGACTCTAAGAGGTCGTTTTCTTTTTTTCACTCTTCTGTCAAGTTTATCCCATGCTAATTCTGGGTGTGGCTTCAAACTTTTGAACTGTAGTGTATATATATATATATATATATATATATATATATATATATATATAGAGAGAGAGAGAGAGAGAGAGAGAGAGACAACAGTTCAAAATTTTGTGGACACTTCTGGTCATTTTTAAATTAAGCGTAAATGTAGTTGTTTTGTACTTAAAATAAGAGGAAATTATTATACGTGGTCAAAAATCACTGGCACATAATTTTTTTATTAGAAATTTTAACAACTTTTTGATATTCCTTGCAAAACATTCTCAAAGTACAATTTTGATAATTAATTCCATTCTTTTTCAATGACTGTCTGAGAGCTCTTTTTTTATCTTTGTTTTCTATCACACTTCTGTCAAATTCATCCAATGTTAATTCTGGGGTTGGCTTCAAGCTTTTGATCTCGAGTGTATGTATTTGGCAAATGGAAAACGTTTCATTGAAACTAGATTTGATTACGCGTTTCGCCTTCCTAGGTCTCATCAGATCCAAAAACGAAAGGAAGAAATGTGTGTTTGTATATTTGTGTGCAGGTTTAAATAATGAATCATTCGTACTTTCTCAATAAGCTGGCATTTCTCTTGATTAAAGAAAGGACATGTGTGACTTTTTTTTTTAAAAATCGTTAATATTTATTCTGTATCTTTCCTTCATAATCGTTAGTTCATGCCGAAAGATGTTAATATATTTTGCCGTCATTTTTCTTTTCTATTTAAAGGGTAAGTCCTCATCTTATTTTTCAGGATGGCTTGAAAGCAAAAAATTCATATAACCTTTTCTGAAACGAATCCAAGGCAATTAATTGCCAAATCTTTCAGAATAAGTTGAAAGCAAAAGATTTATCTGTTTTTAAGTTTATTAATGTGTTTTCCGTGTCGACAATATGTTTTTAAAATAGGATATTTTTTAAGAATCGAAACTAGAAACGGTGTGTGTGTATGCGCGCGTGTGTGTGTGTTTATGCGTAAAATGTCAAATAGAATATATCTATGGAAGGACAATATGAATAAAGTCAAAACGATATTGAATTGTATCGCTGGGCGTCCTCCATAGCTTGCCAAGATTTTTCGGCTAACCAAATGAATATTTATAAGCGTTGTTAAAAATTTTGCCAAAACAATAATATTTTTGCTCTGGAATATAGACACTTGTTGAAAAAATAAAATTCTCGCGCTTTAATTGATAAAATCCCGAAGGTGGCAAAACGCGTCAGCTATGATAAATTTTCCTCAGGACTTTATTCATATATATATATATATATATATATATATATATATATATATATATATATATATATATATATATATATAAAACTTTTCTCTGTTAAATTATAATTTAGGCCTTCCTATTTCTTCTTTGTTCTGTTACACCCTCTCTCTAGAGCTTACACATTTCCCCCCCCCGTGTTTTCCCCCACACTCTGACTAAAATTTTGTTTTTAATACCCGGAGTTATATTTTCCGATTTCTTTTTTAATTTGTAGGTCTGATGAATTGGATCGTGATTACAATAAATTATAACCCTGGAATATCAGTGTTTGAGCCTTTTTTATATTTATATATATATATATATATATATATATATATATATATATATATATATATATATATATATATATATGCACCAGGTCTCTAATTCCGCCCTTCAAAAGTATGGCTGGTCTTACACGAAACCTTCACCACTATAATCAAATCTCATGTGCTGTTGTCGGGGAGTCGTTTATATATATATATATATATATATATATATATATATATATATATATATATATATATATATATATATATATATATATATATAGATATTGCTGCCATATATGGGCTGGGCACCTTCTGCTTACCTCAGAGTTCTTGAGATCCAGAGACGGATATTTAATCTAATTGGCCCTGATCTAGCGTCTTGTCTGCAGTCACTCTCTCAAAGACGCGCCGTCGCCTCTCTCTGTCTTTTCTACAAATACTTCCATGGTAACTGCTCTGATGAGCTGCTTTTCGCTAGTTCCCAGACTCCATGAATTCAAGCGCCCTACGAGGCTGGCATCCCACTCTCACCTTACACCATGAAACCTTCAAATGTAGCCGTCTCTTCTCCTCCAATAGCTTCATACCTCGCACCTCTCGCCAGTGGAACACCCTCCCCAATTACTGTTTCCCTGAAAGCTATAATCTCCGACTATTCAAATGTAATGTCAATCGACATCTCCAGTTAACTTGATCTACCCACTATCCTTCTCCTCATCCTTTCTTCTATCACTCCTATCTGCTCTCGCTCCAAATCTTTCGCAACCCCCTGCACCCTAGTGGCTTCACGCCTTGCTTGGGGCACAATGCTTAAAAAAAAAAAATATATATATATGAATAAAGGTTTATATTATTTTAAAGACGACTGACAGGAGTTTAAACGCATGAAGAAATATAGTTTAAAGTTGTGCTATATTTGTAGGATAAAATGCTCAATATCAGAGATAGACCGTATGTAAAGATGAAATTAAACATTGAAGTCAACACTCAGGGGCGACAGACTGTTTCATGTTAGACGCAGCTTGACGATTGCGTCTAGCATAAAACAGCCTGTCACCTCTGAATGTTGACTTCAATATTCACTTATATATATATATATATATATATATATATATATATATATATATATATATGTGTGTGTGTGTGTGTGTGTGTATTTAATATGGTGGTTAATACAATTTCAACAATGTAAAGTTAAAAAAATGTTAGCAATATTGGAAAGAAAATTGATATTTATTATATATTAATCTAGTCACTGAAATGAACCTCGAAGAGAAATATCTTAATGTCGGACTTTTCGAATTTGTCAGTGTTCTTTTTCGACGATACGTGGAATAAACAAAGAACTGGGATTTACTCTTCCGAAGCATGTTGTGGTTGATTGGAGGTCTCCCTGTGGAAATTATATTCTCTGAGTAAACCTAATTCTCTGTTTAATCCCTCAGTGTGCGAATTCCTTTAGAAAATAAATTTCAACTCAATTCTGCGTCATTCTTGTCGGCTGCTGAATGAAAACGCTAAAAGCACGCATCAGATGTCCGGATTTTCTAGCAAATGCTAACCAAAGGCCCAATAATGAACGTGTTTATAGATATAAAATATTTAGTAGAACTCCCTCGAAAATTATTTACCTTATTCGGACTATTGTCCTCATCTTTGTCGCCATATTTATTACAACGTTTCGGCCGTTGTTTGTTCCGGCCTTCTTTAGGTGGTTGGAATGTTGAACTGAACAATTTATTTCGCTCACTGTGGTAGACTGTTCTAGTTTCACGTGCCATGTTTAATGGATGTCAGTTATCAGTTATCTCCTGTTAATTTCCCTCTGAAAATTCTCCACTGCCTTAACCGGGTATTGAACTCACTCTCTTTGGGTCCTGTCACTGGATCTAACTAACGCCTTTATCCACTGTGCCATGTGTCCTTGGTACGTGGAACTAGAACAGTCTACCCTAGTGAGCAAATAAAGGGTTCACTTCAACATTCTCACCACCTGAAGAAGGCCGGAGAGTAAAACAACCGAAACGTTGTAATAAATATGGCGACAAAAATGAGGACAATAGTCCGAATAATGTAAATAGTGTACATAATACCTCATCTCAGAAATATAGACAGATACTGAAGGGCCGAAACGTTGTAATAAATATGGTGACAAAGATGAGGACAATAGTCCAAATAATGTAAATAGTGTACATAATACCTCATCTCAGAAATATAGACAGATGCTGAAAGGCCGAAACGTTGTAATAAATATGGCGACAAAGATGAGGACAATAGTCCGAATAATGTCAATAGTCTACATAATACCTCATCTCAGAAATATAGACAGATACTGAAGGGCCGAAACGTTGTAATAAATATGGTGACAAAGATGAGGACAATAGTCCGAATAATGTAAATAATATACATAATGCCTCATCTCAGAAATATAGACAGATACTGAAAGGCCGAAACGTTGTAATAAATATGGTGACAAAGATTAGGACAATAGTCCGAATAATGTAAATAATATACATAATACCTCATCTCAGAAATATAGACAGAACTCCCTCGAATTATTTTCTGCTTAAAGAATCATGATATTTTCTAATTAGGGTGGCATTTATAAAATCGAAGTTGTAGCCTGTTTTATTTTCTGTGTATTACAAGCGAGTTTAAACACTTGTCCCCACATAGGTCTGCCTAACATTCGTAGTTGCGGTTTTTTCAGATTCCTAGATGTTTCCCCAATGTAACTCTTCTTACTTTGTAGGCGTTTTATCTCATAAATCCCGGCATCTCATGTAGTGTTGGATTTAATTTTCTTCCTGACTATCACTGATTATCTTAGAGATAGTGGCAAAGATCCAATTCTTGGGGATAACTAGATAATTTTCAAGTTTTCTTAATAGAGTGTTGGAATGTAAGTTTGATGAATCTTGCGTTTTTTTTTTTTTTTTTTCTGAAGTACTTATGTCGCTGCTGGTGGTGGCTGCGTTTTTGGAGATGTCAGCTTTGTATGCTCTTTTTGTCGCGTTGACGTTGAAAATGAAGCGGGCAGTGCAGAAATTTAAACGTTATTTCAAAGTATTTCGCTTCTTCGTGTAGCTATTATGGGCTGCATATTCTAACCGTTCTGAGATAAAAAAAAAAAAAGAAGAAAAATCTTTTATTTTTTGGCGGAAGTGTAAATAGAAATTAAATCTAATTTGTTATAACTCGTACATACGAGCCATTTTTAAAGATACAGGTAAAATAGTCGGCTCCATGTACTGCTCCAGTAAGTAGCTGACTTCACGTACTATCTTATATAATTCACTACCAGCATGGCCCGGCGTTGCCCGTGCTTGATTCAAAAATCGTACGACGCACACAGCAATCGCTATCACTTGAATCAAAATATGTTTGCCGTTCCTTGCCTTTAAAGGAATGCCCTTTGCCGTACTGATGCGAATTTTTCCTAAGCTCTATACTAAACATTAAATCTGTTACGAAAAAAGAACTAAACAAAATGAACACAAAACGATCAGCTTTAAAAAAGGACTCGTAACTGGAAAAACCGAATGAAAAAAGAATGTTAACAACAAATAGTTTTTCACACCCAACCCAGTTCTGCGGAAACTGAATCGACGTTGAGTTTAAGCAAGCGAATGAGCCAATTGGAGTAAAGTGCCATGCAGATTTAATTTTTCAAACTTGTGACGAATGCAGCTATCAATTTTTTTTGCATGCTAGCATGCTAGTTAACATTCGTGTCAGTCAGCTGTTGGGTCTCACGCTGGCCACAAGAATCTTCCTGCCTATTCGTGGCAGCCAGCTATTGGCTCTCCTCTGACTAGTAGAAAATGTCAAAACTACATGAAAACTGCCGTAGAAGCATGAAAAACATCGATTATTTCCACTATCGATGGGATTTGGGAAATGCAAAGTCGGTCTTGGCCTTCTCGCTAACTTGGAGCATGTGCGTGTAAATTTTGGTGCAAATCCGTCGAAAATTGCGGCCGTGCATTCGTTACACACACACACACACGCGCGCGCGCGCACACACACACACACACATCCTGCTTTTTATAGATAGAGATCATCAGGTCGAGCAAGCTCTCTCTAACTTCTTATCCAGTTTAGCTGTTATTGTCCTGGTTAAGGAGCCGTATACTTACATCTCACCGATGGAAAACGGAAGTTAGCCATGAAGTTTCGAACAGTCAGTTATGTGCCATGTGTGACACACGCTTAGGCGATCATGTATCTTTCGATACATGCCTGACGAGTCCGATTATTTTCCTGTTGCCATTTCTTTCTGCAGTAGATCAGTTGCCATCCAAGATTATAGAACCCAGTCTTTCCTGCTATTTACTCATAGCTGGGTGGAGAAGAAGAGGATTCATACCTTTCCCAATGGTATTAGCACGTCAGTCAGTCAGTTATGTGCCATGCGTGATACACGCTTAGGCGATCATGTATCTTTCGATACATGACTGACGTGGCAGATTTTTTTTTTTCCGGCTATAGGTTGCCATTTCTTTCGCCGGTAGATCAATCTTCAATCTTCCATGAATCTCTCACGTACATTCATATCTGCTCAAAGCGTATCCAAATGTAAACAAATTATGTCACACATTATGAAAAGGACAAAGTCTGACAATTATTTTAAGACATTTTTATGTTTATACATTCTTTTTATAGATACAAATATTTAAATATTTATTGAAGTTTAAGAACAGTAAATTCGTGGCTTGTTCGGTTAAGTCACGTCAGGTTGAATAACGGTTCCGTAGATGATACAGGTTCGATTCCTATCGGAGAAAGAATATTTTCTATGAAAAATTCTCTGACATTCAGGCCGGGAAATATTATTAGCACTGCATTTACTTAAATAATGTATAAACTTAAAATAATCGTCCATTTCATTATATATATAGATATATGTATGTATGTATAAACTCGAAAAATTCACGCAGAATCCATTTTCTTGAAGACTTTAGAGGAAGATTAGATTTTAGAAGAATGGTATCGGTTTTTATATCAATAGATTTTTTTTTCCAGGCGGGTTGAAGAGTGTCACATATTTCTTCACTTCATCAGGTAAGTTCATTCCCTTGGTAAGTATTTTCGATTCCCAAATGATTTTCTCCACAGAAATCTTTCGGCAGGATAAATTTAATTTCTTATACAACTATAATATATATATTATCTGTAAAATACTCGTGTGTGTGTGTGTGTATATATATATATATATATATATATATATATATATATATATATATATATATATATATATATATATATCCGGGGAGAGATTTTTGTTTTTAATGGACTTTTAGTTGTTTCGATATATATCCGTTTATCTATTATCTGTTTATTCATCTATCTCTGTTCAGTCTTTTTCTCTATCTATCTATCTATCTATCTATCTATCTATCTCTGTTCATATCTATCTATCTATCTATCTATCTATCTATCTCTGTTCATATCTATCTATCTATCTATCTATCTATCTCAGTCTGTTCATATCTATCTATCTATCTATCTATCTATCTATCTATCTATCTATCTATCTCAGTCTGTTCATATCTATCTATCTATCTATCTATCTATCTATCTATCTATCTATCTATCTATCTATGTTCATATCTATCTATCTATCTATCTATCTATCTCTCTATCTATCTCAGTCTGTTCATATCGATCTATCTATCTCAGTCTGTTCATATCTATCTATCTATCTATCTATCTATCTATCTATCTATCTATCTATCTATCTATCTCAATCTGTTTATATCTATCTATCATTGCATTATTCATAAAATTCTTTATTGGATTAATAGTGGGTAACTCATTGTAAAAGAAATCTGCAGACTAATAAGCCTCCATCAATAAAACCATTATCTGTTTAACTTTCTTTAGAATTAGAGAACGCGTAACGGATATTCTTTTTTATTTTTTCACTATCTCTCTTTTTTCTCTCTCCCCCTCTCTCTCTCTCTATTTATCTATCTCCCACTCTTTTCATATCTATCTATCTATCTATCTATCTATCTATCTATCTATCTATCTATCTATCTCCAACTCTTTATATCTCACCATATATCCATTGAAACAAACACACACACGCACACACACACTCATTGATAGAGTTATTATCGTTAGCAGCAGCCACTGGTGAAGAAATTCATTTCCCACATTTGCCGTCAACCGTTCCCTTTCATTTCTCCCTATTTCTCTCGCCACTTTCAATCGAGCATCCTTTTGCTCCCCCTGTTTTTTTTTCTTTTTACTACGTTCCCGCTTTGTGGGTCTCAGCAAGGACCATTCTTCTTCGTTCCTCGTAGAGTGGCGCTACACAATCACAAACAAATAACTGTACCAAATAACGGTAATCGCGTCGCGTCTTTGAACAGCAGCAACAACCAAAATCGATATCAGGGGGTCGCTCAAAGAAAAAAATGATGGCCTAATTATGATGTTGACGTTCTACACAACTTCGAACAAGATGTCAGTTAGGAACTCCCCTACCTATTCATATTGTAAACACCAATAACACCACCTGGATGTGATAAAGATTTTTTCTGAAAAGAAATTTATTTTAATAGAAAGATTTTATAAATTTCAACTGGCGGTGGCACAGGCTTTTTATGGAAACGGCTAATTTAACCGTAACAGTTAGTTATAAGAACAGATACTGCACATTGATCCCGCTCCGTAGGGCAACGAGTAACAAAAAGCATAACTCAAGTCGAACTGGCTGCTCGATCAATGAATGTCAATGGTCGAGGACACATGGCGCAGTGGATAAAGGCATTGGTTAGCTCCAGTGACGAGACCAAAAGAGTGCGAGTTCAATACCCGGTTAAGGCAGTGGAGAACTTTCAGAGGGAAATTAACAGTGGATAATTAATAATTGACATCCATTAAACATGGTACGTGGAATTCGGACAGTTTACCACAACGAGCGAAATAAAGGGTTCTGTTCGACATTCCAACCACCTGAAGAAGGCCGGAGCGTACAACGGCCGAAACATTGTAATAAATATGGCGACAAAGATGAGGACATTAGACCGAATAATGTAAATAAAGATTTTTCATTTCTGGTAGTTTTTTTTTTAATTTATTTTTCCAAATGTTAATATATATATATATATATTTTTTTTTTTTTTCAAAAATGTTTAGCTGGTAATATCTTTTCTTTTTTTTTTTTCCCAAAATGTATTGCTGGCAATATTTTTTTTTTTTTTACGAACTATTTCTGGTATTAAAACCTATTTTTTACTTTCCTGGTGTTTTTATCCGAGTTTGGTGGTTAACTATTTGCCCATAGTTAGGACCCTAACAGGTGCTACCACCCCGGGACTGGGTGGACCTGGGAACACCATCAATTAAGAGGTGGTTCTACGCTCGTCAAAACCTCCTGGTCAGAGGTCTTGCTGCTGGATGTAGTTTATCGTCTTACCCTGGATGTTATAAGGAAACGGTTAATATTACAAATAAACTTTAGAGATAGGAAAGAAGGCAAGAGAAACAGAGGAAAATATCTCATAACCAACCTAGCGATTTTAAGTAAATAGACGGCAGAGTCGGATTTTGGGAGAGACAGCCAAAAATTATTAAGAGCTACAAAGAAGAAGAAATTGTGGAGAGCCATGATTGCCAATGCCCTGAAGGGACAAGGCACATAGAAGGAGAAATCGGATATGTACAATCTTTTTTTATGTTTACGTTATCACTTCCCATCGGTTTTATTATATTCTCTTACGCAAAAATACGCTTATAAAAAGAAAGTGTCACTTCTCACCCCAGCTATGGGTTAAATAGTAAGAATTGTACCTAGAAAAACAATTTTTATTCGTTTCGAAAAGATTTTAAATCAATATTCACTCGCAAAAAAAAGAATGATTTTTACAATCCAAAATGTAAATAACCCACAAAGGGTTGATAAGCCGTAAAATAGAAAATCAATCTCTTCCCAATTCATTTAACAGAAGATATTTTCAAATAATACATACATACATATATATATATATATATATATATACAGTAGAAAATTTTGAAACCACCCCACCACATATATATATATATATATATATATATGTAAAACTACAAGTACAAAACTTTGAAGCCACCCAGCATATATATATATATATATATATATATATATATATATATATATATATATATATATATATATGCTCCTGAAAACTTTATTTCGGTTGAGCTCTCTGGGGACGAAGTGTAGGTTTGTAAACTGACTATTACGGCTAATAATGCAAGACTCTTCAGTAAATCGAATCGAGTTCTCTCAGTCATTGTGTGTTTATCTAAAAATAAATACGCTTAAATTCACCTTCCTCCTGCCGTGCGCCAACGGCTTTATTGTAAAATGCCCGACTGGCGACAATTTAGTCGGGTTTCGATCCTAGCTAATGGCAACCGTACCTCTAGACACACTGATCAGCTGTGATACGGCGCAACAGCCTGTCTATGAATGACTATATATGTAGGGGGTGTATCAAAAGTACTTTTACAAACTTTTGGGGCTAGTTGCTCACACCAAAACAAGGACATAGTTCATATAAACATAGGTTCGAAAATCTTTTCTTTTTGAGTTAAGTGTTAAAGCTTATGGTAAACGCTGTCTAGTCTATAATCCAAGATATTATTAAAAATACTGCAGTCTTTGTAAATGATACAGATACAAGAGATATTCTTGGAGTACCTGCACGCGGTACTATAAGATATGCAATATGTTAGGGTCAGTTGATGTGTATTGATATCTGGATCGTCGTTGACAGCCTCTAGAATGTGTCCTTCGTATTTAGGCTTACAGGCGGATCTCAGTCTTCCTCGATCCATAGTTTGTGGTGCAACGGATCCTGTCTCAGCAACGCGACGATAAACAGCGGCAAAGTTTGGATGACTCGGCTGCCTTTGGCCGGGAATGCTATTTGATACACCCGTGCAGACTCACATCCATTACCATTCCCGGGGCCGTATGTCAAAATCATATCTGCCTGCACACGATATGAATATCCTGCGATTTGGAAACGGAACACTTCTCAGTTAACTCACTACTAGACAGTTAAACGTTGAAGACAGTCTAGCCACAAATGTACACGAATGACAAATGTAACCTAGTCTACATACCAACACAGCACCGTCTATCGTAAAACTTTCTTTAAACGGAATAACGCAGAAAAGAAGGATTTACGCATATGTTATTATGGACTTTTGTCCATGTTTTCGCGTGAGGAGCCCGCCGCCACAGTTTGTAAAAGTGTTTTTGATACACCTGTACATATATATATATATATATATATATATATATATATATATATATATATATATATGGTGATGGCCACATTTAATTATGAGAAGTAAATTAGAGTCCTCCCACGCCCAAACTATACACCGTTTGAGATAACTTTCGTCTCGTTTCGCTGTCCATGTCCCCTAAGATGTGACCAGTACTCGATTTCATAGGTTTCAGGCACATATGGCAGATAAATTCTGTATAGTTAATTGGATTGATTGGATCCACATGTCTTACAACTCACCTGCGTACCTGTATACATAGATGATGACCACTAAAAATTTTAAAATATATATATATATATATATATATATATATATATATATATATATATATATATATATATATAAAATAGCGCACAGTGTACTGGTGGCAATAAAACAATGCGCCATGTACAATAATAGACATAAAATTGTGGTAGCAAAATGTATATTTATTATTATGAATATATCTATATATCTATATATCTATATATCTATATATATATATATAAAGTAACTAGCATTGAAGTCCAAAGCCCAAAGAAAAAAAAAACGATACGAGTAAGTAAAATAACTAAATAAAATGCTCAATACGTTAAGTAGAGTAAAGCAAATTAAACCCAAAGAGCCAGACAAACCTACCAAGGTTTCACCTAACGGATTGTCAACTAACTATATATAAAGTAATGTATATGTATATATATATATATATATATATATATATATATATATATATATATATATATATATATATATATATTGTTACCTTACCACTTATCAGGCACTGTCCTTTACTCCCAGAAATATATATATATATATATATATATATATATCGTCGTGGTTTAGAATACATACATATATATATATATATATATATATATATATATATATATATATATATAAATATTATAAATTAACTGTTTTAAAATATGGTTTTTTCCGTTACACAGTATTAGTGCTTGGTAAATTTACATCGAGCACTATTTTGTAAAATAAAAATACCGATAAGAAAACCGGATTATATATCTTACTGTTCTTTCTTTTTATTTATATACATATACATATATATATATATGTATGTGTATGTGTATGTGTATGTATGTGTGTGTGTGTGTGTCTTTAGGACTAATACAAATATAAAATTAGTTACTTAGCCGAACAACTTTTTATAGTTGTCCATTCTACCCAGGAACGTTCAGTAATTTAGTATATATACATATACATGCACACACACACACAAACACACACACACACACATATATATATATATATATATATATATATATATATAATGAACACACACACACACACACACATATATATATATATATATATATATATATATATATATATATATATATATATATATATATATATATAATGAGATAGATAGGTAGATAGATATGATGTATATCAATGTACCAATAATTCTTCTGAAAATGTCTGTTAATTTATTATTGTCTTTTTTCCCTATTTTTTAAAATAATTTCTTGAATATATGGATCAGAATGTTTGCGTAAACTATCCAGAATTTATGGGATTCTTCTATTGGTCTTTATTTCTAGAATATTTTCAACCTTGTAAGTCATTATCATGAATGTTATCATAGACAACAATTCTGTTAGCTCTGTCATGGCCATTTTTCAAGCGTTGCATTGCAAATTCAGATATATGTGTAACTTGGAAGTGACGTCACTTGTGAAACCGTTTCTCAAAGCTTAATAGCACAGGACACAAGCATACAAATCATCTACGCTTATTTTCATTGTATTAGACGCACTTTAAATATTTTATGCACATTTTTAAAATCCTTTTTATATGGTGAATTAAATTTATTTAATGCGTATCGTCTTGTTAGTCAAATGATAGCTACAATTATATTGACTGTTTTTTTTAGTAGTTTAGTATTATCTACTAATATTTGTCTTATGTCAATAGTTGTATAGTAGTTGATTTTCTTTCTCCTTCTTTTCTTTTTCCTTATCCATCTCCTCCTCCTCCTTATTCTCCCCCTCCTCCCTATGTATCTATTTCTTCTTATTCTTATCCATCTCCTTCCCCTTTCTACATCACCATATCCTCCTTCTCCTCATCCATCTCCTCCTCCTTATCCCTTCTACTTCGCCATCTCTTCCTTCTACTCATCCATTTCCCCCTTCCTATTCATCTCCTTTGATTTTTTACTTCTCCTCCTCCTTCTCCTCATCCATCTACCCACTTATCCATCTACATCTAATTCTCTTCCTCATTCTCATTCAAATCCCCCTCCTTATCTATCTCCTTCTCCTTATCCCTTCTACTTCGCCATCTCTTCCTTCTACTCATCCATTTCCCCCTCCCTATTCATCTCCTTTGATTTTTTACTTCTCCTCCTCCTTCTCCTCATCCATCTACCCACTTATCCATCTACATCTAATTCTCTTCCTCATTCTCATTCAACTCCTCCTCCTTATCTATCTCCTTCTCCTTATCCCTTCTACTTCGCCATCTCTTCTTTCTCTTTATGCATATCCTCCTCTTTGTGCATCTCTTTCTAATTCACTATCTCTTTCTTCTTCTCATCCATCTCCTCCTCCTCATCCATATCCTTTTAGTCTTCCTCATCCACCTCCTCCTCATGTATCACCTTCTCCTTCTACTTCGCCATCTCTTCCTTCTCCTTATGCATCTCCTCCTCCTTATTCACCTCCTTCTTCGACATCGCCATCTTCTTCTTCTCCTCACCTCCTTCATTTAATCCATCTTATTATTATTATTATTATTATTATTATTATTTATCCTTCATATTATTATAATTACTCTGTACGCACATTAAATATTTTATAATCCAATTTAAAAAATGCCGTTTCCTTCGGTGAAAGACATTTTATTTAATGTCACTTCTTTCTTTCGTCTAATAAAAACGTCAAGTATTTTAAGTCTACCCTTGTAGTTTCTTCTTAACTACGGGTGTTGATCTTATTTTCATTATTGTAATTTGCTTATTTCATGATCTGATGATTGATATGATAAAAAAAATCTAAAATAAACAATGTTTGGCTCTTTTGCCATTTTACAAATTCGTGGCCTCTTGTTTCGTTTCAGTTTCTTCTTTTTTACACTATTTCCGTTTTCATAATTTACGCAAATCTTTTGCGATTATTAATGTGGAAAATGGAATCTCTTGAAAGATGCAAGAATACAAAAAAAAAAAACATTGTTTTCACTGAGATAATTTAACTATTATGAAATGATTTCGTTTAATGTTTGTAACTTTTTCTAGTAAATAATAACTCTAAGGTTGTTTATGGCAAGCATTAAGTGATATGTACCGGCTGATTTTCTTTTTAATAGTATTTTCAATATGTTTCTAGGTAGAAACATCTGCAAATAAAGTGCCATAGAATAAAAAGGGTGGGGGTGATTCGAAATAAATTTTAAAGGAGGTGGGTAACGTAATCATTTTTTATTAATTCCTGTATCCTTTTTTTTTTTTTAATCTTTTCCTCTACTTTTCTACTTTAAACAATTTTTGTTTTGATTTTAATCACCATTTTTTATTTTCGTTTTATTTCCTGCTCATAATTTAAGCGTATTTTCATCATTTTTTACGCACTTTAAATATTTTATACACATATTAAAAAAGCCTTTTCCTTTGGTGAAATATATTTTATTTAATGGGTTTGTATCTTTAGTCTAATAATAGCTACGATTTTTTCAAGTATCTCTCTAAAATTCTTCATTTATAGTATTTTAGTGTTATCAACAAATCATATTTTAGTATTATTGCCTACTAATAGTCAGTCAGTTATGCCACATGCGTGATACACGTTTATGTGATCATGTATCTTTCTATACATGACTGACGAGTAGGTAGCCATTTCCGCAGTAGGTTGCCATTTTTTTCGGTAGAGAAGACCAAATGTATAAGCACATAAGTAAATGGATTCGACTGGAATTCGAACTCGGCTCTCCGAATACTCAATCCGAGACACTATCCATTACCCCACCAAGTTCCCCTTACTAAAAACATTTTAGTATTACCTACTAATAGTATTACCTACTAATATTTCTCATATGCAAATAGTTGTACATTTTGTTAAGTGAGGATAAATATATGCAAAAAGGTTCTAAATTTCGATAAGTGAAAAGTTAACCTACGAGAAAGTGTGGTGTTTTTGTGTCCTATGTAAGAATTTAATTTTATTTTTGGTACACTCCACAAAAGGAAACAAGAATTCATAAACTTCACTTAACATAGTGGTTAGGAATTTTGAGGTTTCCAGTTACTGCTGATGATTAAGTTAGATGTTTGAAACTTTTTTTATCGTAAATGATAAATCTAAGTGGTGTAATTAATATTTACAGGCAGATTATATTTTTAATGGTCTTTCTTCGTGTTTATCGCTAAGGGCGCATTTCGTTATGGCAGAATAATTTAAAGCTATTTTCATTTACGCTTTTGCTTATATGTATTTTGCTCTTAATATCCTCATTTCATTAACAGTTTCAATTTAACACATTTCTCTACCTATTTCCTTTCAATTATATATATATATATATATATATATATATATATATATGATTTTTACATAGGAAATCATACAGTTTATATATATATATATATATATATATATATATATATATATATATATATATATATATATTTTTTACATACGGAAATCATACGGTTTTATATATATATATATATATATATATATATATATATATATATATATATATCGTTTTGATATATTACTCGCTGTTTTTTTCCTTTATACCAGAAATTTAATTTTTTCACCCAGTTCCGAGGTTTCTGCTTCCTTCTTTCTTTCTTTTTTCTTTTTTTTTTTTTTTGTTACAATTTTTTTCCTCTGATGCAAATTTGTTTGAAAATTGTCCTACCAACCAAGTTTAGATAGATTTATATTATATATATATATATATATATATATATATATATATATATATATATATATAATGTACTTTCCGGCGTTTTCGATGTATGAGGATCTGACAACTAACCAATTGATTTACTAATGAATTTTGTGCGATAACTTTAAGTGACACTTATGACCCGCTAGTGATTTAAGTAGAAGGTCGCATATGGAGAAGGGGTGTTGATTGTGTGATGAGATCACTGTTAGATTGGCTGACCTCTTAGATCTTGCTCTTGATTCTTGATGATTCAGACTAGCAGATTGAAATCTGCCGAGTCGACTAAAACACGTTGGTCGAGGGTGTTATGAGGTATATTGATGTGATGGGTCCTCATCAGTAACCGAAGTGGTGTTTAATACGGTTTTGAAATGCTCTTTCCAGCGATCCAAAATGTCTGACTTATCCGCCAAGAGAGTTTCATCTTCTGCCGTGGGGATTGGAACAACACCACTTTCTTGAGGATCGAAAACGCTCTTGAGACCGGCATAGAAAGCCTTTATATATATATATATATATATATATATATATATATATATATATTACATGAATCATTCATACAAAAAACAGATATAGCAGTTAATGATATAAATGGCGAGAATACATCTTCGCAAACAAATTTAATAAATTACATTAACCCTGAACCTGTAGATGAATGTTATGATCCCTGTTTATAAATTCCAGTTACATAAGGTCTTTTTTTAATCTTTTTTTACAAGCTTTCATCTGTGCATAGATAGATTTGTTTTTTTAATTCCTGGTAATAAATGGACAACGAAAGAATAGATGCAATCCGGAATATGTTTTTACAATTGTGTTATTGTTAATTGTAAGAAATTTTTTGGGAGTGTGCGGCCACAACGCTGAGGTTGAATTTTTAAATTTTAAGATTGTGCGTTTTTGCACTAATATGGTAATAGGAGAATTCTTTTGTTCAATACATAGAGGAATTTCACAGTTATTATCCGAAAGTTGCACGTCGGATTAGTTATTTTGATATCAAGTATGTGGTGCAGTTCAATTTACATTACATGAATCATTCATACAAAAAGCAGATATAGAAGTTAATGATATAAATGGCGAGAATAAAACAATATATAAACAAATTTAATATATATATATATATATATATATATATATATATATATATATTTAAGCATTTCACCCCAAGCAAGGCGGGATGCCACTAGTACGCAGAGGGTAACAGAGGGGAGCGAGAGTAAAGAGAAAGAGGTGTGATGGAGAAAAGGATGAAGAGAAAGGCAGGGAATAGTTCAGGGCATCTGGAGATGTCGATTGACATTACATTTGAATAGTTGGAGATTATAGCTATCAGGGAAACAAATAATAGGAAAGGAATTTCACAGACGGGAGGTGCAGGAACACAATTTTATGGCTTCAACTAAATATATTTTGAACGCAATTGCATGCGTTGTATTTTTATATACGAATGAATTGCTGGTATTTTTACTATTAAAATGTCTTTTATACTTTCAATGAGTTTTTTTTTTTTATTGGTGGTGGGGGGGGGATTAATCGTAGCAGTGATACGAACCCTGGCCATGGTGGACCTGGGAACAATAGCGATTAAGAGGTGGTGTGGATCCTGGTCAAGGTAGATTAAAGAATCAGCAGTTTCATGTCACGGATCAACGAGTTTGCTTCATTCTTCAACATGGAATTAAGAAAAAAGACCCCCCCCCCACTAAAAAAAAATCTCTAGTTGATCAACCTCCCATGATTGATTTTGTTTAGTGGCATATCAACGTCTCTGTGGGTTATTTAAAGCCGAAACCTAAATATTTTGAACACAATTTTAGGGTTTCAACTAAATACATACTGAACTCAATTACATGTCTTCAACTATAGATAAAATGCGTTGTTAGTAATTTTACTCTAAAAGTGGGCATTTTTCTTTCAAAATCTACTGCTGGTCGTTTTCCTATGAATTGGCGTTACTTTCGGTTGAAATTTATTATACTTTTCTATCAAAACATTTCATTCAAGATAATATGATTCTCAAGTCTCGTAACATTTATTGCTGTTTCTAGTAGTGATGGGAGTTTCCTTCCTAACCTTTTGCTTGAAGTGGTGTGCAAGGTCAATTACTACCGAAAAAAAGACCAAAAAAAGTCTCTAGTTGATTCACATCCCAGGGGTTTCCACGCAACATCTCAGATGTCCTGGGTATGATGATAAACTACATCCGCGTCCTGGGTAAGACGGTAAACTACGTCCGCGTCCTGGGTAAGACGGTAAACTACGTCCGGCAGAAAGGCGTCTGATCAAGAGCCTTTGAGGAGAGTGGAACCACCTCTTAATTGCAGGTGTTGTTCCTCTCGCCATTGCCCAGTTGGGAAGACATTGGGATGCGTAGTACTCGACTAGTGGCGAGATTTCATCAATTTACACGTAACGAGAAAAGAGGGCTTGAAGAATCGGATACTCACGGGTCAAATAGAGGGAAAAGGAGACAGGGTAAAGCGACGGATAAAATACCTAGCTGGCTGAAGCAAGTGCCTGACAGAACACGGCCTGGGGGATGTAGCAAAGGGACAAAACTTATTGAGAGCTGCAAGGGATAGCGGGGAGTGGAGAGCCATGATCGCCTACGTCCTGAAAGGACACGGCACATAAAATGAAATGTAGGGAAAGAGCTCATGCGAATAATTACCCTGAAAATATTTATAGAAACGGCACGACGAGTTAACTTTACGGGCGGTGGGAAAACGATTAAAGCCGAACTGCCAGATCAGGACCAATAACATTGCTGATTCTTTTGGGGATCTTATCAAGGAACTTCAGGTAAATAGCAGAGAGTGTCCAAAACATAGACAATTCTCACTTAGATTATCTCAAATTTTAACATTGAATGTGCGGACTTATCTCAATGAAAATGTACCATATCGATCGGGTGTGCCAGAAATAATTGACAATGTGCTGTTGAAATGGCCATCAAGTTCATCTGACTTGACACCTTGTGATTTTTTTATAGGGCTGTGTGAAAGGACAGGTCTTCATACAAGCCTTAGAGTAACTTAAGCAGAGACTCACTCAGGCGCTGTTGAATGTTACGCAAGACATACTACAACGTGTTTGGCAGGAGCTGGACTGCTGTATTGATGTCTGTCGTGTCACAGGTGGTGTACATATTAAACATTAATGAAGCTAAGTGAAATCGATTATGAAATCTACATCACTTTGAATATCCTGCTCAAATATTGATAAATAAATCTTTTAGAGTTCAACATGAAGCCTGTTTCATTTCCCGATATATATATATATATATATATATATATATATATATATATATATATATATATATATATATAACGCTGGCCATTCGCGACTATGCTGAGCAGACCTTAGTTACAGTTTCTGGAAGAGAGCGTGTTATCTAGCGTCATCACCAATCTGATAAAGGCCAGCAGGGTGAAATCATCGGTCACGATGACTTAGGATTTTTTGCTAGCACAAATATCGACGGTACACAATTTCACTCACAAGGCTTAGGTTATCCCGTGGAATGATTTTCATGCAATTTCCAAAGGTGCTGCACACTAAGATCACCCCCTCCAGACAGCTAACATCAGACTCCTTACTGACAATCGTCTCATAGTCAGAAAGCTAACGTTCTAGCCACTCGCCCACTTACCCATACACACAAGGTTATATATATATATATATATATATATATATATATATATTTAAGCATTTCACCCCAAGCAAGGCTGGAAGCCACTAGCACGCAAAGGGTTACAGAGGATTTGGAGCTATCAGGGAAACAGGAAAAGGGAAGAGAGTTCCACACGTGAGAGGGGCGAGATATGAAGCTATTGGAGTAGAAGAGACGGCTACATTTAACAGCGAAAGGGTGAGAGCGGGATGCTAGCCTTGTAGGACGCTTGAATTCATGAAGTCTGGGAACCAGCGAAAGCAGCTCATCAGAGCAATTACCATGAAAAATATTTGCAAAAAAAGACAGAGAGAGGGGACGGCACGTGAGAGAGCGACTGGAAACGAGGATATATATATATATATATATATATATATATATATATATATACAACCTAATGAAAATTAATTGAAACAACAGCGTTACTTTCCTTTCTTTCGCCATACAGTCATTTTTAGACTAACTGGAGTGACAGGGTGTAAACGATTTCTATTTTTTTTTCAGATTAGGTCTTGTGCAGTAATATGAATCTATTTTCGGGATGTATGAGTAAATTTGTTTGACTTGAAAAATATTGCGTCATTCGCGATTGCATCAGATTTTTTTCACGTCCAGACAGTATTGTTTCGACTGTCGATTAGTTGTCCTACGGACACCGTCTGCGATGGACGTTGCTCCATGGAAGCGTACGAAAATTGTAACGCATACTCGAATATACTGGCAAGCCTTACCAGTGAGCAAATCAAAGTACTGACCCGAAAACTACATAAAATAGTGACCCAAAAAACCTCGGAGAATTCCAGTGAGGTTTCTTTAATCAGATATAGCCTTTGAGTCACTCAGCTTCGAAAGCTTAGAAAGAGAACAGGTTAAAATCGTTTTGTGTCAGGCCAACTGTATTCACTCACACACACACACACAGGATATATATATATAGTTAAACCTGGAGAGCCAGACAAACCTATTTAAGTTTCACCTAAGCGGATCGTCAGGAAGGCTGGCCTAAAAAGTAAAGAAACAACGGAATATATAGTCTATCTATTTTGACTATATATTCTGTTCTTTCTTTACCATTTTAGTCAGCTTTCCCTGACGATCCGCTTAGGTGAAACCTAGGTAGGTTTGTCTGGCTCTCCAGGTTTAACTAGGTCTGCTCTACTCACTGTATTGAGCACTTTATTTAGTTATTTTGCGTACTCGCATCGGGTTTTTTTTTTGGGGGGGGCTTTGTACTTGGAAGCTTGACGATTATTTTCCGCTAACGTACATGTTCTTGGCCCTTTCTTTTTTTATACCATTTTTCCCTTTTGGTATTGGTCTGATTATTTGCAAATCAAGATACTGAAGGTTTTACGAGCGAGTATAATTTCTTATACTTATAAGATTTCTAATAATATATATATATATATATATATATATATATATATATATATATATATATATATATATTAATGATATATATATATTACACTGCTACAAACGTTTATTACCATCATTGTTAATTACCTGAAGAGACGTTTTATTTAAACATCAAAAACAAAATGTACAGTTTTGTAGTAATCCTTACATGTCTCAATGTAACAATGTATAATAAATATTTATTGCTCTGCCTAGTATTGAGCCCTGTTTTAAATTAATCTTTTGAAATTTTAATCTTCGTTCTTTTACATTTGTATATATATATATATATATATATATATATATATATATATATATATATTGTTTGCTTATCTTTTGTTTAAATTCTGTCGTACATTTCTGTCATTTCCATTTAACTGTGATCAATTTCTCTACACTTTAAACGAAAACTGTATCGCTAATCTTCTTTGGTAATGTTAAGCTAAAACTGCCATGTATTGTAGGTAATTTTTTTTATTATTATTTTCCTATTTTAATCTTTCAGGACTAATTTTTGCTTATTAAAATTTAGAGAGACTCCCAGAGTTTTTATTATTCTACAAGTGCGCCCTGAAATCTGAAAAGGTTTAGAAACACTGGCGTAAATAATGATTAAACCTCACTCCCGAAATCCAGACTTAATTTATTCAATATTTTAATGATAAATATTGTAAGATTGTCCCAAGATTTTTCATATATTTAGGTGTTGATGGACTTATATGTAAAATTATTTGTATATGTGTGTGTGTGTGTGTGTGTGTGTGTGTGTGTGTGTGTGTACAGCATGTTGAATAACTGAAGCTCTCAGCATGTTGAATGAAAAGTTTGTTTTTGTTTTTTCTGACTCGGGTTCCAAAGAGTGAAAGCTCTATCTCCAGATACAAAAAGAACTACCGTATGTTCCGGCTTACTAGACGCGGCGGCTTGGAAGACGCACCCTAATTTTAGAAATACATTTCTAAGAAAAAACAAAATCATTCTCATACAGCAACAAATTCACCAAGCATCCCTCACATATTGGCGCCACGTATCGTTTACATTAATCACTCATTCGATTTTGTTTGCATGGCAATGACATACTATCCAAGAGCAGAAAGACCCCCGCCGCTGCTCGTAAACAGAGCATGTTTAAGTTTGTGGCTCGGCTCCAGGAAGGTTTATAGTCTTGTAACAGCTAAGTACTGAGGTTACATTATATAAAAGGCAGAATTAGATAGATTGCTAACACTATAGTGTCATGACTAAACAGCGCAGTAAGTTACCAAATACGAAATCAGAAAGGCAAACTAAGTTTCACCTAACACGCGATATTCATGTTGCACGGAAATCGAAATGCGAATAGTATATCCTTGTAGATTGAATAAAATGTACTTTGAAAGTCCCAGAATGTTATCAAATGTAATATCAGAAAGATGACTAAACTAATTAGCGTATTTTCAGGCTTACAAGACGCTGCAGCATGGAAGACGCACCTTAATACTGGAAAGAATACCTAAGAAAAAAAAAAAAAAACTTAATTCTCATACAACAACACATTCACCATGCGTCCCTCACATACTGGTTCCACGTAACGTTTACATTAATCACTCGTCCGATTTTGTTTGTATGGCAATGGCATAATAGGGTGTAGTTAGTAAATATGCTATACATCTTGAATTGTCCAAGGGTGGTTTGAAATCGTTTTAATGAACACGCCATGGGTGATAATTTCCAGGACACAAAAAAAAGCTTGTGATACGTGCGACAGACTGGTGGTAACTGATATTATCACGACATAAGAGTGTAAGCCCAAACCATCAAGATCAAGAGCAGTAAGGGTCCCACTGCTACTAGTAAACAGAGCATGTTTGAATTTGTGGCTCGGCTCCAGGAAGGTTTATAGTCTTGGAAATACTTGTAACAGCTAAGTACTGAAGTTATATAATTTAAAAGGCTGCATTGGATAGATAGCTAATATTATAGTGTAATGACTCAACATACAAATCTACGTCTGTATCACTCAAGCCAATTAGGTGAGCGTCCAAGCTTACTTGAGCCTGGGCGTTGTCTTACATTCGTCTTGGAAGACGAACATGTATTGCTCAGGGTATTTTCTTACTAAAAATAAGAAGAAAGTGTCTTGTAAGCCAGAAAATACGGTAATTAGCTAAATAACATTTACATTAAGAGACAGATCTTACATACAGATCCACCCACACACACACATATATATATATATATATATATATATATATATATATATATGTGTGTGTGTGTGTGTGTGTGTGTGTGTGTGTGTGTGAAAATATATAGAAAATAGGAAGGAACTGGTTAGGTAAGTAATCCAAAGTTCCTTAGTATTTTAGTTATTATTTTGAAAAAAATAGTGCTCGATACAAAAGAGCATAAAATATAATTATTTATTTAAAATATGATTCCAAATCGCGATTAAAAGAAGTCTCATGTTCCAAAAAATTTCGCTTGAAGATGGAACAGAGCTCACTTTTAACTCAATTTAATTCAAATAATTATATTGAAGTTTTCGGCTCTTGTTTTTGAAACATGAGACCACTTATGTCGCGAGTTGGAATCATATTTTTTAAATAAATAATTATACATATATATATATATATATATATATATATATACATACGAGGCAAGTGGAAAGGAATCCTCTATTGAATACTACTTATATCTTTTATCACCACACTGAAACAAAATATATTTTGATCCTTGAAATGGTACAGTTTAATGCATTATTTCTGGTTTTATTTCAGTGTGACAAGTGTTGCAAAGAAAGACACAACGCATAACACTGCATGGGCGTGGATTGCTTGTATCCGTATTACTAGGGCAGAGATTGTGGTCCAGAGTCCAGAGGTCTTGTGCTTCAGTCGATGTCAAAAACCAACCTGTCAAGCGATGTTAGGAATAAACTTTCAAAGGAAGTTAGTTAATTTATAAGCGCAGACAATATTGATATTATGAGCTGTTAAGGCTACGGAAAATCTATTTTAATTCTGTAGTGGTTGGTGTTTAATTTCCCAACCCAGCTTATGTATCCAACATATGTTACTTACAAAGTTAGGTTAAGTTTAGGTGGGTGACAATGAAACGAAACTATAGATTTTAAGTTTAATTTGTAGGCCTCGACTGCGGTGATGGAAAGCGGCCGATTGGCATTACTATTTTCCTTTTTAAAATGGGGAAGTCGTTGTTTTGGGATGCGACCTGTGCAGATACATTTTAGGCCGGTAATTTGATCAGGTCCGCGGTTCAGCCAGGATCCGTCGCTCGGGACGCAGAGATGAAATAAAGTAGTTAAATATTCTTCTATAGATTTTTTTTTTTACTCCTGTGGCAGTGGAGACTTCAGGGGTTATTGGCCCTCGTTTGATGGCGTTCCTTCGGAGGATTGGCGCGATTGCGTCTCGATTAAGGGACGAGCCTCACGAAACGGAGTGGCTCTTGCAGCGTGTCTCACTGGCGATGGTTCGAGGTAATGCTTTCTCCATCATTGCGGCTGGCAGAGTTTAGAAAAAATTGTTTATTGTTACGTTATTCTGGAATTGTCATCAGTCGTCAACTGAACTTGTTTTGTTTCAATAAATTTTGTTTAATATTTGTATAATTAAATTATAAATTTAGTTTCAGTTTTGAAACATTGAAATTTTCACTGAAAATAACTATAATTATATATATATATATATATATATATATATATATATATATATATATATATAGAGAGAGAGAGAGAGAGAGAAAGATTAGTGAATATACAATATCATATATATATATATATATATATATATATATATATCAAAGCTAGTGCTAGCCAGACAAGCCTACCAAGTTTTCACCTAAGCGGAACGTCGGCTTTCCCTGACGATCCGCTTAGGTGAAACCTTGGTAGGCTTGTCTGGCTCTCTAGGTTTGACGAGGTCACTCTATTTTTGTATTGAGCACTTTAAGTTAGTTGATTACTCGTATCGGGGTTTTTTTTCTTTGGGCTTTGGACCTGTATGCTGTACGATTATTTTCAACAAACGTTCATGTTCATAGCTCTTTCTTTTTAAAAAAAAAAAACCTTTATTTCCTTCGAAACTGATATGACCATTAGCAAATCAAGAAACCAAGAAACTGTATGTATGTATATGTAAAAGATAATCCTAAGGACCCAGGCAAATCTACCGAGGTTTCACCTAAACAGATTAGGTTAAAGCCGACTTTACCTTGAAGATCCGTTTAGGTGAAACTTAGCTTGGTTTGCCTGGCTCCTTAGGATTATCTTGGGTTTTGCTCTACTTAATGTATTGAGCACTTTACGTAGTTGTCTTTTTACTCGTCTTGGAATTTTTTTTCTCTTTGGACTTGGAGCTTAAACACTGGACGATTGTTTTCGCCTTCTTTTAATGTTCTTGGTTCATTTTGTATTCACCATTTTTTCCTCGGGTGCCGATTTGTTCTACTGCAAGTTGAGCTAACCGAGCTTTTTCCAAATGAGTACCACCATTTATATATATATATATATATATATATATATATATATATATATATATATAATTTTGAAAAATTTCTGTTGGGTAATCCGGGTTCCTACAAATTTAGTGTCTTCTTGTTAGTGTGTCTACACTTAGACATAGTCTCAAATCTTTCGCTTAAAACTCGAGTATGTTACAATAGCGAGCATCTCTTGGCAGATTCTACAAACGCCACTGTAAAATATACAGGTTTTTACTCTTCTCAAGATAATATCCGGGCTCCTGTTCCACTTATCAGGAACATTCCAAACATGGTTTGATAGCTTGGTGCAATGTCGACGTTTCTCCAGCACGAAAGATGCTCTGAGATTGTACCACCTTTTCTTAAATTCACCTTCTTTACATCCCACATAGATTCTTTCCACCGAAAACCTCTACCTCCGCATTATAGATTACCTGCGTGGAATTACAAGCGCCATCCCACGGACACTTGGTTCTTTCGCTGCAGTTACACGGGTTGGGATTGGAATTCTTGAAATTACATTTCTTAATAATTTTCTCGAAATTATCGGTTCAGAAATAACTCAATAAAAAAAAAACAATAAATTTGTATGAACATGGATGAGTATATACGCAACAATAATATTTTATTACGTCACCCCCAACTTCCTGTTTATATGTGTAATTAGTAACGCGAATTTTATTATTTACCATTCCACCTGACGAGAGCCCTGGAACCCGAGTCGTGCTGGTGAATATTACTGTTTTTTTTTCATTATTTGCTCTGAATATTCGATTTTCTGAGCCTGATGAGGACAATAGTATGCCTCATCTCATAAATATAGACAGATACTGAAGAAGGCCGAAGCGTACAACGGCCGAAACGTTATAATAAATATGGCGACAAAGATGAGGACAATAGTCCGAAAAATGTAAAGAGAATCTGTCATCCATAAGAAAGTCTTGATCCCACCAGACTATTAAAGAACATGACCCGAGATTTCGGGTTGATGTTTTGGCTTTGCGATGCGGGATGAAATTGCCTTTGCCTATAATTAAAACATTTGTTACGTCATCTTGATGACTGCCACGTGTTTGGCAATCTTAATCACCAGAATCTATCTTACATCTTATATATAAAGTACAATGTATGTGTGTGTGTTTATGCGTGTGTTGTGTGTGTGTGTGTGTGTGTGTGTGTGTGTGTTCAAGCAACTCACCCGCTTTAACCGGTCCAATTTCAATGATTCATAGCTCATTCAAAAGCGCTAGAAAAGTTAAGCACAGGGAACGATTTTCGTTGACCTCAAATTCAGGGTTGCCAGATTATGCGAGTTTAAAAATATATATTAATATATTATACTAGCCATTATCGTTACTTTCATAGTTCGGGGTGGGGGGTAAATCTTATTTTACTTTTGTATCCAAAAATGCAGATAGCTTAATTTAAGGACACTTGGCTTGGCCATCACCACAATAGCTAGGGCGGGGTAGATGTGATAGGTAACAATAAACTACAGAAGCACTCAAAATTGATCGCTGCATTTAAATCTTGAATTAATGTTTAAGCTTATCTTTTAAAACTTCAACGATAATTCTTCTGCTTCCATTTCATTTAAAAATCATTTACTGTACGTAGATCCTTATTTTCCGTACAAACTTTTTTTTTTCGTGCGTGACAGAACAGGGGACAATCTTATATATAAAGTACGATGTATGTGTGTGTGTGTGTGTGTGTCTGTGCGTTTGTGTGTGTGTGTGTGTGTGTGTGTGTCCAAGCAACTCCTCCGCTCCCACTGGTCCGATTTCAATGATTCAGAGCTCATTGAAAAACCCTTGAAATGTGAGGCGCAGGGGACGATTTTCGTTGAGCTCAGATTCATGGTTGGCTGATTATGCGTGGTTAAATATGTATATATTACTATATCATACTAGCCATTATCGTTACTTTCATGATTTTATTTATTTTCCTTTTGTACCGAACATTCAAGTGCACGTTTTATTATAAACTAACTTAAAAGCCGCACTATCGGGCGGCATCTAAGCTATCTCCTGTGGTGGTCTCTTGGTTTGGCCATCATCACAATAGCTAGGGAGAAGTAGATGCGATAGGCATCAATAAACCACAGTAGAACTCAAAATTGATTGCTGCATTTGAGTATTTGTTTTGTTTTGTTTTTTGTTTTTTTTTGGGGGGGTTGGGGGGGGGGGTTGGGGGGTTAAGCATTTCACGCCAAGCAAGGCGGGAAGCCAATAAGACGCAAGGGTTTACAGAAGATTTGGAGCAAGATCAGATAGGAGTGATAGAGGAAAGGATGAGGAGAAGGATAGTGGATAGATCAAGGCAACTGGAGATGTCGATTGACATTACATTTGAATAGTTGGAGATTATAGCTCTCAGGGAAACAGGAAAAGGGAAGGGAGTTCCACAGGCGAGAGGTGCGAGATATGAAGCTATTTGAGTAGAAGAGACGGCTACATTTAACAGTTTCAACAGTGAAAGGGTGAGAGCGGGATGCCAGCCTCGTAGGGCGCTTGAATTCATGAAGTCTGGGAACCAGCGAATGCAGCTCCTCGGAGCAATTACCATGAAAGTATTTGTAAAAAAAAGACAGCTCTCGGTGCGCCTGTGAGAAAGTGTCTGTAGACGAGATGCCAGATCAGGGCCAGTTATATTGCATATCCGCCTCTGGATCTTATCAAGAACCCCGAGGCTAACAGAAGGGTCTCCAGACCATATATGGCAGCAATACTCCATGCAAGGGCGAATGGTTGATTTGTAGATTTGAAACATCGATTCCGGGGAGAAAAATTTCCTGGCGCAGCACAAGGAACCAACTTTCCTTGAGAAGGGCGAAGCAATTGACTCAATGTATTTGTTCCATCTCAGGTCAGTAGACAACGTGAGACCGAGCAGCCGCAGAGAGGCGCTTTCAGGAAGTTAAGCATCAGACATTGAATTATGGTTTAAACTTTTAAAAGTCCAACGATAATTCTTCTGCTGCCACTTAATTTAAATACGATTTTATGTACGTGAATTCTTATTTTCCGTACAAGCAATTATTTTTATTTCATGGGTGACAAAACAGGGGGACAATTTATAAGATAAAATTAGTGTAAAGATGGGAAAACATAAATTAGAATTAATTATAGATTCAACCTTTGAAGAGTTAGAGAAATATAATTTCTAATTAAGTCAAAGCTATATTATGAAATCTATGTGAATAAATGCGAAATTGGAGATCAAGTCTCCTACAAATTCTCAGATTAAAATGCCTTAGCTGTACTTTATAGTAATTTATACGGTGTTTACTCGATCCCCCACCAGGACGAGATGTGACACAAGGTCACTTTAAAGGTCTTTTTTTTCTTGTTCTTTTATTCAAGGATTGTTTTGATTTTTATATAAAAAATAGTTCTGCTTAGGAATATTGTCTTATATAGTTGTTGTAGAGTAGTTTCACAGTGGAGGCTTGTATTTCACTAAGTCGGTCCTAAAATAGGTTCGACGTGCAAAACGTTAGGAACTTGATATAATAGTTATAACGCAGAGTAATCTAGTTGTGGTCGCTGATACTTTAGTATTCGACTGACTGACCCCTCGTTACTCTTACTACTCCTACTTATTATAAGTGGGAGAGTCTATTAACTAAAGAATAGGTGTGTTCCACTATAACAACAGTGCAGAAAAGTGTTTGAAATTTGCATTTTACTTGGCCTTCAACAAGTTGGCATCTATTTGCAAAAGCTTCTTTAACTATAACAAGCCAATTTATGAATGAAATGTTTATTTAAACTTTTCGTTTCAAAGATGAAAAGTAGTGAATATATCTTAGTTTGCGAAGCGATAGCGAGGGGGGTGGCGAAGCCTGCTGATATTATATAAGTCTACAATTCAAAATTGATTTGAATATCGCTGGCACATCTAGTCATTTCTTCCTGTTGTATATTTAGAGATTATTGATAAAATCCAAAGAAGACTCTGCAATGGTCTGGTTTCAGTCTCTTTCCGAAAAAACCTTAACGCAAATTCCCCGTGCCTTCTCCATAAATAATTTCATGGTAACTGTTTCCTCTGTGGTACCTATACTTTATGGATTTAAGTGCAATACTAGATCGGTGGCAAGGTTTCATCCATTTAGAGTTGGAATGGCTAGACGTAACTGCAAGTTCTATGCTAAAAGTCTTTTCTATGTCACTTCTAAATTGTGGGTCTTTTTTTTCCGGCTTCTTGCTTCCCAGTCAAAATTTATCCGCAAAACTTTAAATGCAATGTCAATCGTGATCTTCCGTCTTCTTAATTCTTATTCATTTATTGTCGTCTATCCTTAACAGTAGATCTTCTCGTGTCCTCTAACATTCATTAACCCTTTGCGTCTTAGTGGCTTTATTGCCTTGATTGGAGGGGGAAAATGTTTAAAATAATATTTAATGTAGAAACCAATTTAATTTCTAAAATTAAAACCGTATTTTCCGGCTTACAATACGCACTTATTTTCCTAAAAAAAAAATACCCTAAAAATACGTGTGCGTCTTCCAATTTGAATATAAGGGAATGCGCAATCTCAAGAAAGCTTGGACGGTCACCTAACTGGCTTGACCGATAGTGATGTGGATTTGTATGTGAGCCATTACACTATAAAGTTAGCTATCTATCTAATTCAGCATTTGATATAATATAACTTCAGTACTTAGCTGTTACAAGTATTTCCAAGATTATAAACCTTCCTGGAGCCGAGCCACAAATTTAAACATGCTCTGTTTATTAGCAGCGGCGGGAGCGTTTCTGCTCTTGAACTTGATTGTGTCGGTTTGCTCACACTCTTATGTCGTGAAAATATGTTACCACCAGGCACGTGCAGATGATAGTTTAGAGCTTTTACATGAATGCAACAGGCTGTTTGTTTGTTTTCTTTTATGGCATATCAACCTCAGTGGGTCATTTAATGCCAACAAAATTTTTGAAATAGATTCATACCAATAAAAAAAAAAAAAAGGTGTGTATGTATACATATATACCATGAACCATTTTTCAATTACTCATATTTTTGAGTACAATCCAACTTCTTTTAGGATGGTTTTATTTTCGTAATTTTTTTTTTTAAATTACTCACTTGATATTATTGTGTTCGCACTCGATCAAAGTCTACACACTCTAACAGTATATGTTTCACTGTAAATTTTAATTATTGCCGATGATAATTTTTCCTTCAAAAATTATTGCTGGTAATAATTTTTTTTATTACAAAATATTTCTGGTATTAAAATCTATTTTTACACAAGTTTGGGTGTTAAATATTTGCTCATAGCTGGGACCCTAGTAGATGCGACGACCCCGGATTAGGGTGGACCTGTGAACATCAGCAATTAGGAAGTGATACACACTCCAAAACCTCCTGATCAGAGGCCTTGCTGTTGAACGTAGTTTATCGTCTTACCCTGGACGCGGATGTAGTTTGTCATCATACCCTGGACGAATGAATCCAACAGTAACGAGTTCTTGGGATTTGAGGATGAATAAGATTTCTTCGATTGTTTTATATTTTTACATACATATTTTACATATATATTTTTGAATTTTTATGAAAGTAAACCACCCTTGGACCGTGAAAGATGTATGATAAACTTGCCACACGCCGCCCGTGGGTGAACGGCTGGAGAATACCGTATTTTCCGGCTCAAAAGGCGCACCTCCTTTTTCCTAAAAGCTACCCTGAAAAATACGTGTGCGTCTTCCAAGACGAATGTAAGGAAACACCCAGGCTCAAGTAAGCTTGGGCGCTCAACTAATTTGCTTGACTGATAGGGACGTGGATTTGTATGTTGAGTCATTACACTATAATGTTAGCTATCTATCTAATTCTGCCTTTTATATGATGTAACCTCAGTACTTGGAAATACTTGTATTTCCAAGACTATAAACCTTCCTGGAGCCGAGCCACAAACTTAACTGTTTACTCGCATCAGGCGGGAGTCTTTCTGCTTTTGAACTTGATGGTGTAGGTTTGCTCACACTCTTATCTCGAGAAAATATCAATTACCACCAGTCTGTCACACGTATCACAAGTTTTTTTTTTTTTCCTGAAAATTACCACCCATGGCGTGTTCATCAAAATAATTTCAAACCACCCTTGGACAATTCAAGATGTATAGTATATTGACTAACCACCAGCTAGTGAGCCATTGCCATACAAACAAAATCGAAAGACTGATTAAAGTAAACAAAACGTGGCGCCAGTATGTCAGGGATGGATGGCGAATGTGTTGTTGTATGAGAATGACTTCTCTTTTCTTAGAAATTTCTCTCCAATATTAGGGTGCGTCTTCCAAGCGGCAGAGACTTGCAAACCCAGAAAATACGGAAAATAATTTTAAAATTAAATTAACTCGGTCAAAGGCGTTTTTCACCATTGATTTTAGGAGCGGTCGTATTTAGCTGAGAGTTTCGATATATCTGAACAAGGTTGGGGGAGGAGGCATGCATGACATCCATATGTAAGTCTCGAGCTGATCAGGTTATTTAAGAACATGACTTAAGGTTTCATTTAAATGTTTTCGTTTCGTAGCAATTTGCTGTATTGTGCGAAACTACCACTGATACAAACTATACTATACTACGTACTTTTTCCCGTATATTTTATTTTTAGTAACGGATCCATGCGCACAGATATAAAAAGCTATGCACAAATACACAAATATATATATATATATATATATGTGTGTGTGTGTGTGTGTGTGTGTGTGTCTAAGTGTACCTGGCATGGAGACCATATACGAAAGATTGTAAATAAAGTTATGTGAATATATGAAGATATAAAAAAAAAAAAAATGCTGGTGTGGTGTGTACATAAGCATATATATATATATATATATATATATATATATATATATATATATATATATGGATCTGGCTAATTCTGGTTAATAACAATAAAATGCCGTGGTAAACAATAGTAAACTAATCACTGTCACTGTTTGAACTGAAAGCCTCCTGCTTCAATGCTTTGCTTTTTTTATTATAAATAAAAATAAAAATATTATTAGCACTATATATATATATATATATATATATATATATATATATATATATATATATATGTGTGTGCGTGTCTGTGTGCGTTTTCAAAAATATATATATATATATATATATATATATATATATATATATATATATATATATTTATAGTGACCGAATAAGAAGTGTGCTGTCTTTTTCAGTTTGTCGAACATTCTAGATAACACACACTTCCCCAGAAACTGTAACTAAGGTCTGCTTAGCATAGTTGCAGTATAAAGCACAGGTGGGGACTGTGGGTTTTGAACAAAGACAAATGCGACTGAGCGAGAGTCTGCAATTGGGACTGGCTAGCCGCCTAGTAGACGGTTATGCATGAATACGAACGAGCAGCTATATATATATATATATATATATATATATATATATATATATATATATATATATATATAAGATTTTACCTAAATGTATATATATATATATATATATATGTGTGTGTGTGTGTGTGTGTGTGTGTGTATCTGTGTAAGTGTGTGTGTGGGTGTGTAAGTGTGTGTAAAAAGGGTGGAAACTGATGTCAACCAACGCTGAGTGGCAACAGTCCGTTTTACGCTTGAAAGAAATTTTCAAACCTGTAGATTTCGTTCAAGCATGAAACTGATTGTCGCCATTCAGTGTTGATATCAGTCCCCACCCTACTTATATTCACACATTTTCTATCCATGATAGTGAGAATTTTACACAACATTGATCATATATATATATATATATATATATATATATATATATAACTATATATCTTATAAATTAATTGATTTAAAATATGTTTTCATTCGCTACACATTTCTAACCATGTTTCAAAAGTTGAAGCTGAAACCTTCGAATATAATTTTGTAATTAAATTAAAGACATTCGTCCCATTTCATCCTCAAGCGAATTTTGGTGTAACTTTTCAAATTACTGGGTTTTAAAGACACAGCAAAATCATAATTCACGTTTCCAAGGATACAGAGAAATCCATTCATCCAGACAAGGGGTGTTTGCATGTTCATTATCACTGTATTTTGACGTATCAGTTATTAGTTACGTTTTGGTAGGGGGTAGGGATGTGTTTTTTAATGAAATCTGACATCCGTTAAATGCATGTCGTCTGGATTTTTAAAAATTTTATTGTTAACGGCAAAAATTCTTACGGCATATATATATATATATATATATATATATATATATATAATGTGAGTGTGTGAGGAACCAACACGGTAAATTTTAATTTCACAGCACAAGCGATTTTCAAAATGGGGTAGGAAGATTGCTTGAGGTGCGAAAAAGACAGTCTCTATATAGTGTTGATCTCTAAGTCCACCATCCAGAAACGGTCTATATTCGATATCGTGCAGCTGGAAAATCAAAACTGACATACATATAAATGTTTGCACATGCATGCCTAAATAAAACTACGTCAGCCCTGACGTACACACACACACACACACACACACACACACACACACACACACACACACACACACACACATATATATATATATATATATATATATATAGAAAATAGAGATTTATAAGAATATAAACAAGCATACATACATAAGTGTGTGTTTGTGAAATATTGGTGTATGTGTATTTATAAATATATACGTGTATCAGAGTCTGCTTGTGAGTGTATGGACACACACACGCACATAAGTAAATATATATATATATATATATATATATATATATATATATATATATATATATATTATAAATTAACTGATTGAATGATTGGATTTTCTTTAACCTTGGAAACCGGAAATTATGAATTTATATGTGCGTTTAAAACTAAGTAAATTAAAAAATAAGTTATTCCAATATTCGCTTTAAGATGAAACGGAACTAATGCTTTTAATTTAATTATATAATTAAATTTAAAGTTTTTAGCTTCCATTTTTGAAACATGGTTATTACTGTGTAGCGAAAAAAACATATTTTAAATCAATTAATTTATAATATTTATGCTCTGTAAATTTACATTGAGCACTGTTTTGTAAAAATAAAAATAGAAAAATATCAATAAGAACACCGAATTATATATCTTTAATGTTCTTTCTTTCTTTATATATATATATATATATATATATATATATATATATATATATATATATATATATATATATATATATTCCTGAACGCGTACATATGCAGGTATCATTGACCCGACATATAATAATCTTGTATGTTCGTTTCTATTATAACGAATATATAAATATACATATATGTATATATAGATGCATACACACACAAACACGTGTGTATGTATGCGTGCAGATAGACAAATGTATGCTTATAGTAATATATACTTATTTATATATATAGAGAGAGTTTGTCTGACGATCGCAAGGATGTGAAAACCCATGTCACAAACTGACATCAACACTACTAATTTATATATATATATATATATATATATATATATAAGATCACATGTACAAACACCCTCTCTCTGTACAAGAATCACCCACGCGTACACCTAGAGGTACCCATGCACACGCATATATATATATATATATATATATATATATATATATATATATATATATATATGTGTGTGTGTGTGTGTGTGTGTGTGTGTGTGTAGAAAGGCAAAATCAAACTTATCTTAACTGTCGTGTCATCTTAGAGACATTATCAAGACAAATGCAGAGATGTTATTTTGTGAAAGGCATTTATATACAAGAGTAAAAAATGTTAATCGTTTTTCAAAATTTTAAAATTTAAGAACGCTCACAAATATTCATCAGGTTGATCGAAACGTCAGGGAATCTATGGAAGTCGCGAAGTTCAATGTCTACGAAACGAAAGCGAATAAGGGATATTCTTCAATATTTTTTTTTATTTTATTTTTCAATTTTTATATATTTTGAAACGCATGAAGTTATGAAACAAACCGACTTAATTTTTATTTGAACAACTTTAGAATCATGTATGTTGACTTGGAAAAGAAATTATTCCTTCGGGGCAGGAAATTGGAAAAATATTCGGGCACAGAATTTTATTTTGATAAGTTTCGATAGCAGCTCTCTGGAGAATTTTCCTCCGAACTATATATATATATATATATATATATATATGTGTGTGTGTGTATGTGTGTGTGTATGTGTGTGTGTGTGTATATAAGTATAGGATTGGTGTAGACCGCATAAATTCCAATAATCAAAATACTATTCTTAAAAGTGCTCAATACAGAGTAGAGCAAATATAATTTATTCGAAAATTATAACATATTTATGTTATAATTTCCCTATAAATATATATATATATATATATATATATATATATATATATATATATATATATATACCTCTTAAACATATATCAAGGGTGTTCCAATGACCTGGATCGATTTTAAATGTGAATTAAGTTTAAATGTCTAATGATTTTTTGTTTTTCTTTCAGATTTGGCGGACATATGAGCAATATTATTTTTCATACATAATTGCTATGACTTAAATAACATGATCCAATAGAGAAATAAATAAATTTTCACCAATATCAATGATTTATTTACTGCTTATTTTGATCCGTCTTAATGAAACACCCTTTATATAAAATTCATTAACAAGTTTCACTTTACCAGTATTATATCTGACAAAAGTAAAAATAAGTAATTTCTCGGATCGCAAAATATCTCGAAACAACGAAGTCAATTGGCCACAATGATCGTGCAACTTGACGCCTTTAGATTTCTTCCTTTGGGGGTCATCTCAAAAGTAAAGTCTATGCCAACAAGCCAACAACAATTCAACAGATGAAGGATGAGATAATACGGCATATTGGTGAGAT
>CAHIKZ030005398.1:1792500-1795000 GCA_903632075.3 Acanthosepion pharaonis
AAATAGTTAAAATGAATCATTTCTACACGAATATGAGTATCCATCATAAATAACACCAAAAGCTTAATAAATAAAAGTAACGACATGTATTATTCATATATATATATATATATATATATATATATATATATATATATATATATATATATATATATATATATATATATATATATGTATATATATATATATATACGTATATATATATATATATATATATATATATATATATATATATATATATATATATATATATATATATATATATATATATATATATATATATATTGAAGAAATAAAAAAACATGTTTGTGTGTGTGTGTTTGTGTATATATATAATAAAAATATATTGTTTCTCTCTTTTGCGGAACAGTTTTAATATTACTTATACGGCATTTCTACATATTATTTATATATATATATATATATATATATATATATATATATATATATATATATATATATGTATGTATGTATGTATGTATGTATGTACGTACGTACTAATAGACGATGTTTTATCTCTTCTGTGAGAGAACGTTTTTGAGAAGAGTTTGGTTTCGCATCGCCTGTAGAAAATTCCGGGTACATGATGGCAGGGAATGCTTATTAGGTGTGGCGGGGGTTAACTGTTATCATAATATCAGTCCTGGTATTCTCACAAGAGTAACCTGATAGAATTATTACGAATCAATAATTAAAGGATGTGTGAAAGTTTTCCGTCCTGACCAGGAAACGTTTCCCCTAAAAAAAACCGGAATATCTTAGGATTACGCTTATTGACAGGTTTTTGAAAGTGGGGAAGTTTGGAAAATATTTATATCACCACAAATATGTTCATATACAGCCATATATATATATATATATATATATATATATATATATATATATATATATATATATATATATATATATGGGTGTCTGTGTGTATGTGTGTGTGTATGTGCCTATACATGTATGTGTGAGCAAGCAGTTGAATATTCGAACAATTATGTTTGTATATACTTAGATATATATATATACACATATAGGTATATATATGCATACATATACATATATATATAACGTGTCTCTACACGTGAATGTGATAAATCATTTCAGCACTCTAATATATATATATATATATATATATATATATATATATATATATATATATAGAGAGAGAGAGAGAGAGGAGAGAGAGAGGGAGAGAGAGAGAGAAACGTATATATTAACTGTATATAGGCAATTTATCAAATATTAAGAATAAATGTGATATATATATATATATATATATATATATATATATATATATATATATATATATATAGTTTTAAACTGGGTGTTTTTACGGAAGAAGGATAATAATACTCTTTCTATCAAATTGTAGATTAATATTCATTTGTATATATATATATATATATATATATATATATATATATATATATTATTTCTGTCAATTCTTTTCCTATATAGCTCTCTCTTTCCATCACTCTCTCTCTATTCATGCACACACACACACAAATATATATATATATATATATATATATATATATATATATATATATTCCGCAAACAGAAGCACATCCACCAGCACCCTGCACAAACATATAATCAGCTATATATATATATATACATATATATATATATATATACATATATATACATACATATATATATATATATATATATATATATATATATATATATATATATATATATATATCATATATCATTATGTAATTATAAATAAATATAATTATAGATTAATCACTGTTTTCTGATGTGAAATTGCCAAGCTTTTCCCGTTTCTCCCGAGATATGTTTCACCTGTATCGAAATTCCTCCCCTAGATTATGGAGAAGCCCTTTTTCTCCCATTAACTCCGTTCGCAGCCTGTTTTACGCATCAAACACACTGTTTCCCTCTTGTTACCGAAATCATTTTACGTTCGAAAGTCTCTAACGAAGCACCTCACGTACAGTTTTCATTAGACCCGAATACACGCACTTACGCACGCACAGACACACACACACATTATATATATATATATATATATATATATATATATATATATATATATATATATATATATATATATTTGGGTACCTGCTGTGAATATGTGTGTGTGCGCGTCTCTTCTGTTTTAAATTTATATTAGATAATGCTTACGAACAGACAGATTTGTCTTGTTTCTATAATGTGTATAAACAGAGAATAGTTAGGGATATATCTATCTCTATACTATAGCTCTTCATAAATTCTTTTAAGTACGATATCTGTAAAATACAATACATGATTTCTTCTACTGTCAAAGGAGACCGGCAAATTTTCTACAAAAACCCGCATCTTTTTTTTTTTTTAACATTTTTTTTTTCGGGGAATATCTGCAAATACGATTTTTTTCTTTTCTTTACAAAAAGGCATTAAAGAAATAATGAAACAATCCGAAATATTAAAAAAAAAAAAGAAAAAAAAAGAAAAACGTATTTTAGTTTTTCTTATAATCACTTACCTTTTGCCGCTA
>CAHIKZ030005398.1:1800000-1810000 GCA_903632075.3 Acanthosepion pharaonis
CCTGGAGTAACAAGACGCGTCACAGTTTTCACGTACGATTTCATTTTCAAGTCTTTTTCCATTGCTCTTTGGACTGTCATAGCTGTAACTCCTCTCTCATATGCCAAGCGTTTTATGGATTGAGTTGGATCTTTTCTACTTGATCTCTTTAACTCGAAGTTGATGATCGCTCTTCCTGTTGGTACCAGCTGATCCAGTTTTCGGCTACACTGTTCCCTCTTTTTAAAACTTATTCACTCTTCTCTTGATGGTTCTTGAACGGACTTTGAAAATGGAAGCCAGAGTATGAATTTTGGTACCATTACTGATGTCCTTAATGATCTTTTTCCTCTCATCATTGCTCAGTTAGGAAGACATAGCGGGACTCGCACAAAACAATTTTAAAGCTTTCAGTGATTCTTACAACATATGGTGTCAAGATGGCTAAACGTCTTAACTGAAACAAGAAAAAAAGAAATTCAATAAGTTTGTGCTATTTTGGAAACATTTTTTGGGGATGGACACGATTTGGAAATTGTTATACCCATTATATATATATATATATATATATATATATATATATATATATATATATATATATATATAATAAATGACAAGTAGAAGTGATTTTTAATATAAGTACGCATGTATATGTAGTTATTTATTTAAAAAGTATATATTTTTACTTATGTAAGCCCATTCCATCCGAATCTGACCAAATCAGCCAAAAGTTCCTTTTCCATGTGTTCTATCCCTTCACGACGTGGACGATTATGACTCTCCGCAACTTCGTAATTCATGTGTCCCTTAGCTGCTTTTCTCCCCCCCCCACGCGCCACGTTCCTCCATTTATTCACACTAGCTCAACAGTTACAAGAACCCCTGCCTTCCACTACCTCTCTTGCCTTCCATATGCTCTTTGAGTGTTATGTTTTCCAAGCACGCCTTCCTCGTTGTACGCCTCAAGAAATATCAGTTGTCTCTTTATGATCCTGATTATAAGTTTTCTTTGGTATGTGTTTGGAGGGGGGCTGGTTGCTTGAGCTGAGAACTTTTTAACAATACATATGATTGAGAATGCATTTTTTATGCATGCCCATAGTTTTAGTGAATATATATATATATATATATATATATATATATGTGTGTGTGTGTGTGTGTGTGTGTGTGTGTGTGTGTGCGTGTGTTGTTTAGTAGTTTTCACAGTGGGGCTTGTATTTCAATAAGTCGTCCTAAAGTAGGTTCGACGTACAAAACGTTAGGAACTTGAAATAAGAGTTAATGACGCAGCAATCTAGTTGTGATGGTTGGTACTTCAATGGCCGATATCGACTGACTCGCTCAACTCCACTGAGCCCCACTGGCCACTGCTACTACTACTACTTATTATCTGCGGGAGAGTCCATTACAATAGAATAGGTATTATGGTATAAGGATATATATATATATATATATATATATATATATATATATATATATATATATATATTAACGGTTTTAATATAAAACCCACAGTTTCGTCTTTCATTCATACTTGAAAACACTTGCCAAGCACACAAAGCCGAAGCGCGATTTCATTATCTATCTCTCTCTCTCTCTCTCTCTCTCTATATATATATATATATATATATATATATATATATATATATATGTACATGACGTTTGCGTTGTATCTTAACGGTCTGGGTTCGATTCTTGGTAGTGGATGCGCACTGCTGACGAGTCCTAAAATAGAACGAAACGGCCGTCCAGTGCTTTCTATATTCTGTTGTGGATTCTTCTAGACTCGTTCAATTACATTAATATGATTATTCACCCCCCCCCCAATGAAATTTCTATAACTTCTATATCCTTGTTTAATCCGGCTTCTAATGCACTGGTGAGAGGCTTGATGAAAAAGACGTGGCCCTTGGGGGCACAATCCGTTGGGCTAAGTATACCTTAATGAGTTACACAACGACGCTATATCAAGTTAGTAGCCTCTTTGCCATTAAGGACCGTTGATCCAGTGGGTATGACGCCTGTGTTTGAACCGTAACGGTCAGGTTTCGATTCTCGGTAGGAGATGCGCACTGCTGATGAGTCGCAAAACAGGGAAGAAACTTCCGCCCATTGCTTTCTGCTGAGGATTCTTCTAGACTCGTGGAATTACTTTAATATATATATTAATTAATTCATCCCGTCTAGTAAGATATATATTATGCGATTTTATATAATAAGAAAATAGCTTTCAGGTACGCAATACACAAGGGTTAAAGAGTTTAATATCAGTGTTAGAGAGTATGTAAATGAGTCGTTAATAAATTTTCCACTTTTTCTCATCACCTTCACTTTTCTTTCGAAAGCTTATATACATCCTACAAACACACAGTGTAGTACAGCTAGCTCCACGCCGTCGTATACAGGTATACGATGTCATATATATATATATATATATATATATATATATATATATATATATATATGATGACCTTAAATAATTTTAAATAAAAACAGCTCAACTCTCCCCAACTATTTTTGGCAAATAAAGAATGATGGCGTCTACTATATCTAGTGCTAAGGCTTATAACGGTAAAGGAAATAAATGCAATTTTTGCCTTCTTGAAAAGCTGGTTATCTTAAAACACTTAAATAGCCCTAACTTATTAAACAAGAGACTTGAATTGATGATTACATGTAGGCATAAAAATAAATACGCTGATCCAGATTATTATTTTTAATATTTAATTTTAAGTTTAATTTTTATATTTATTTATCATTAATATTTATTTTTAATTGATTACCAAAAATAATTTTAAAATTAATAAATCTATAATCCCAGTATAATATATAACTCTGCCAATATTGTGAAAATCACATTTATTATAATTGTGTAACGGTCAGTTCATACTCAACAACTGAAGATTCCGCCATGCATGAAAGTATATATATATATATATATATATATATATATATATATATATATATATATATATATATATATTAGGATATTACAATGAAAACATGACAAAATCGCTACACAATTGCAGTCGTTTTTCGATGCGTATCAATGCGTCTCATCAGGCGATTGTAAATTACAGGCAAATGAACAATTTATTTAGATTTAAAAGCAAAATACAACCTTTTTGTACGAAAAAAAATATTAAAAGGCGGGTGCTTATAACGTTTATGGGACTCACTCTGATCAACCAATCAAATATGCCCTACGTTAAATTTAAACTAAGCAAAGAAGCAAAAATAAAAAAAATATATTTTTTCATAAATGTGTCATGACTCGTAGATTGGCACTTGCTTCATATATATATATATATATATATATATATATATATATATATATATATATATATATATAGAGAGAGAGAGAGAGAGAGAGAGAGACAGACAGACAGACAGACAGACAGACAGACAGAGACAGAGAAAGAATTAATACAAATATAAATCGTGTCGATTGATTAATGTTTTCTTCAGTATCCCGACTCCGAAATTTGGGAAACAGTTTCTCCAGAAATCATTCCCTCCATTCGCCAGGGGGTATTAGCAAAGTACATATATATTATATAAGTGTACATATTTAAATTCTTTCTGCAAAGTACACACCTATATATATAGAAATATGTATATATATATGTATATATTATTTATTTATTTTTGCATATATATATATATATATATATATATATATATATATATATAATGCGTATTATATGTATATATACAAAATGCTAAATATATATAACGTTTCCGTACACACACGCACACACACATACTTATTTGTATGTATATGTTATATACATTGTTTGCATATATATTTTATATGATTATTTGTGTCAGTATTTTATATATCGATAAAGTTGAGAATTTTCAGCACCCCCAATTTGTGAGGCTTGTTCATGTATAAATTAAATTTTATTTTGACGTCAAGTGCACACAAATGTGTATGTATTCATAGCTAGCTAGTTAGATTTACAGATAGATAACACTCTGAGAAAGAAAAATTGATATACAGATAGATAGATAGATAGATAGATAGATAGATAGATAGATAGATATGAACAGGTTGAGATAGATAGATAGACTGAGATAGATAGATAGATAGGTAGATAGATAGATAGATAGATAGATAGATAGATAGATATGAACAGGATGAGATAGATAGATAGATAGATAGATAGATAGATAGATAGATAGATAGATAGATATGAACAGGATGAGATAGATAGATAGATAGATAGATAGATAGATAGATAGATAGATAGATTTCATATGTTATATGTTGCTTAAATTTCAGTCGTTGTACGGTATACTTTTATTTACCTGTTCTTTACTGTTCGTTTTAGCTTGCCTTTGCATTGCGACAAATTCTGTTGGCACTATTGACTGTAGATGCACTGATAATAATACCAAAAAAAAAAAAAAATATTTAAAAAGAAAAAACGAACGTGAAAAGACACAGCCAGTTTACGTCATTTTACGAGGGAGTAATGAAAATTTCCCGCATAGACCTCCTCTCCCCACTGAAAAATCAGACCGAATACGTCGTCAAAATTATTATGGAAATCCCTTCTTGTCCAGGCCTATAACTTTTCACGATTTCGTCGTATATATATATATATATATATATATATATATATATATATATATATATATATATATATATATATATATAATGAAAAGCCACGTATACTTTCTTAATATGTATATATAAAAAAGTTTCAAATTAAAAATTATAATGTTTTTATTTATGAAAGTATTTATTTATTTATATATATATTTGATATTTCAAATTGTCCTCAATTTTTCAAAAGAAACAATTTAAATATAAATTTATATATAAATAAATAGTTATTTCATAAAAATAAAACATTATAATTTTTAATTTGAAAATATATATATATATATATATATATATATATATATATATATATATATATATATATAGTTAATTTATGAAAAAAAAAACCAAAAATAGGTAATCCGTATGGGCAAACCTAAGGAGGATGAAATTGTGAAATAATTTATTACATGGAACCTTAAAGTGGTCTGTTTTTTTTTTTTTTTTAATATATATATATATATATATATATATATATATATATATATATATATATATATATATATATATATATATGTGTGTGTGTGTGTGTGTGTGTGTGTGTGTGCAGTGTTTTATATATATATATATATATATATATATATATATATATATATATATAAAAAAGGCTTAAACACTAATATTCCCTGGAATATTAGTGTTTAAGCTTTTTATTATATCCTACTCTGTCCTGGACATTGAGTTCTACCTGGATTTTTATACTCTTGGAATTATTTTTGTACATATATATGTCTGTGTATGTATGTTTGTATATATATTTATATATTTTAGATATATGATTGCATATGTATGTGTATATTTACCACTAATATTATCTATCTATCTATCTATATATATATATATATATATATATATATATATATATAATTGCATAGCTAAAAATATAATTCCTCCTTTCAACACAAATAATATATTCCAAAATGCGTTTATTTATATCCGCTTGTCTTTTTTTTTTTTCTTTTTTTTTTTTTCATCGTAACGTGTCCGCGATTCCGTTGTTAATTCTAACAGAGGAGGAGTCAGTTTAGAATATTTTCATATATCTATGTCAACAGAGACATGGGAGTATCATTATATCGATTAATTTGGTTCGAAACCTCTGTGTATGGAGAGATTTTTCAATGCGAATATTGTACATGCGTAATGTATCTATATTCTCTTCTGCATCTATCTCTCCCAGTCTCTCTAAAACAAAACAGAATACAAGAAAACGTGATGTGTGTAGACGGAGACCTTTATATAAGACAATTTCTACGTTCATGCATCAGACAATGCCTGCGTTTGTAAGAGAAAATTAACATAATCAAGTGTATATTGGTTGGTTTAACGGGGAATTCTATTTTGGGGTTTGGTTTTTTTTTTTGGTTTTTTTTTTCAATCGATAGTCGTGTTTATTTGAACGCTTCTTTGTTCAAAACTTTCCATTAAGACTTCGATGTTTTAATTCTCTGCGTTCTGATTTTCTTCTCCAGCGAAAAAAAAAAAAAAAAAAATTCGAGACGCGTTTTGGCGCCGCTGCGAAATATTTTGACAACTCGAATTCCGAACAGAATCTTCATTCAACTTTCGTCGTCGTTGTCGTCTTCTTCTTATCATTGTTCCTCTTCCTTTTCTTCTTCATCTTCTTATTTTTCTCCTGCGTCTTCTTCTTCTTCTTCTTCTTCTTCTTCTTCTTCTTCTTCTTCTTCTTCTTCTTCTTCTGTTTCCTATTCTTCTTTTTCTTCTTTCTCTTTTTTCTTCTTTTTCGTCTTCTTTTTCTTCTTCTGTTTCTTCTTCTGTTTCTTCTTCTTCTTCTGTTTCTTCTTCTTCTTCTTCTTCTTCTTCTTCTTCTTCTTTTCTTCTCCTCTATTCCTCTTCTTCTATATCTTCTTCTTCTTCTATTTCTTCTTCTTCTTCTTCGTCGTCGTCGTCTTCTTCTGATCATTGTTCCTCTTCTTCTTCTTCTTCTTCTTCTTCTTCTTCTTCTTCTTCTTCCTATTCTTCTTCTTTTTCTTCTTTCTCTTTTTTCTTCTTTTTCTTCTTCTTCTTCTTCTTCTTCATCATCATCATCATCATCATCTACTTCTTTTTCTTCGTCGTCTTCTTATCATTCTTCTTCGTCTTTTTCCTATTTTTTTTTCTTCTTCTTCTTCATCATCATCATCATCATCAACAACATCATATTCGTCTTCTTATCATTCTCCTTCTTCTTTTTCTTCTTCTTGTGGTTGTTGTTGTTGTTGTTGTTTTATTTCATGTCTAAAATCAGTGAAATCAGATAACCAGCACCCTCCTCAGTATCGTCACAAGAGGCCACCTGTGGTCCTCACATTCCCGACGCACGCAACTACTACGGCTAACGAACTGAATAGGGTCATGCCTTTTCAATTTTCCAGCACCTTCCACAATAAACCCCCAGCAACTCCATCGTCAGTACAATCTCGAAACTTCTCTCAGAAGTATAACTTATCTAATCTCAGCGCCAGTTTTTCCGACACAGTTCCAAATGTACATATTATTATCAGCACGACACATTATTATTATTAGTATTGGTAATTGTAGTAATAATGGTAGTAGTAGTAGTAGTAGTAGTAGTAGTACAGAAAAATGAAGAAGAGCGTGTCCCCTTCAAATTTTCCAAAACCTTCCGTAGTATTCTCGCGGACCCTAGCAACCCTGTTACTGACACCCCTATTATTATTATTATTATTATTATTATTATTATTATTATTATTATTCTCTCATGGCGTTTTCAGATCAGTGGTAATTAATGGCTAACACAGATCAAGTGGCAGCAAGTTTCGTCAATTCTCCAGCACTTTTCTCCTTTAATCTATTATAGGTGTTCTTAATAAAGGTGTTATTTTGCTATTATTATTATTATTATTAAATATTTCCCGCGTGTTATTGGCCATATTCACTTAACAATAAACTTCACGGTATTAATAAGGAAATGATGCTGACAGCATGACGTAATATGGCGCAAGGCCTCAAATATGAGGTCCCCAATGAGGATCGAACTCACTACTCAGTAGTACTGATCCATTATGCCATGATCAGAAGACTATTTCTTACATGTTTGCCTTTTTGATACACCATAGTATCAGGTGAATTTCCCTAGAGATCAAGTGACAGCAAGTCTACACACTATCCAAGCAATCTAATTAGAGTTCTTGATGATGTCACCTAATTATTATTATTATTATTATTATTATTATTATTATTATTATTATTATTTTCCTCGATTTCTGTTGTATACACATTCCCTTCCGGGTCCCAACCAGAGACCTAAGGCCAGAAATGGCTTCATGACAATTTTTCGTTTTTTTTTTATATAAAAAAAAGAAAAAATAACAAAAAAGATCACACACACTTTACATAGATAAAGCCCTTCGTAATGTGTGGGCTGTACTTGTGAGTACATTTGGGCTACCAGGAATCCCTTAAATTATTCGATCGGAACCTTAAATAATCAAGCGGAGGGCTCCAACTCCAACGGGAGTTATTGATTTCAGATTGTTTTTTTTTTTTTAGATTTTCACTCCAAGAACCTTGTATTTTGATAGATGTTCTGGAGATCTTCAAATCTATTATTATTATTATTATTATTGTTCTAATAATAGTAGCGATATACAAGCGTTTGTAATTAAATTGCATGCATAAATTCGTCTAGTTGTCACGGCTCTAATGTCAGTGATAGTTTTCAACGGAATTTAGTCAAAATAAAAAAAAAAGGTACTATCATTTATTACGGATATTATAAATTAGGTAAAAGTACTGGAGTCGTGATTTAATGAAGAACACGGGTAGAAGTGTTAATAGTTGTACAAATAAAAGTTAAATAATTGTAAATGATATATCCATCTGATAGCAAGTGTAAGAAATGCAGTCATAATTGTGTTTATAAAGTGAAAGAAGTAGGGGAACATTTATGGGCAGTACAAATACTTTTAGTAAAATTAATTACAAGTAGTAGAAATAGTTCGTTTTGCTGTAGTTGTCGAGTAATTTATTTATTTATGCTACCGTGAGGAAATGCGTTATTGATAGTTACATGTTTTTTTTTTATTTTTAACCTACAAAATATAAATAAAATACGATAGAATAAAAGTGTTTGTATTTAAAATAATATTAGCAATGTAGACAATATATTCACATAGCTTTTTTTTTTCGGATTTTTTTTCTTTTTTTCGGCTTGGTAACGTAAGTAGTCATAGACATTCCATCGTGTATAACATTTAAAGAAGAAAAGAAAATAAGATAAAGTTAGGAAGAATAAAACCAAAAAAAAAAACAACAAAATCCCCCAGAGTAACGGGTTAGATATATTGCATAAAAAAAAAAAAAAAATGGCTATATATATATAAATATATATGTGTGTGTGTTGAGGGTTTCCCGCTTCGCGTTTATTTTATGCAGGGAAGGAGTGAAAGAATAAGGCTTTATTTCGTAAGTTGAGTGTGTGAAAAAATGAGTCGTAAATCTGTGAGGCAATCTATTGTCGCCTTTGCTCAATGGTATATTAAACTTTGTACAATATACTACGGTACAGCGTATATGCGAAAAGATGGAGGCGGGGGCCTTATTAAATATTACACGCATTTGCTTTGAGATATAAGGGACGAATTGTATTTAAAATTGTTACTAAAACTGAACAGTACATACATGCTAATTGACACACAAGCGAATACATCCAATTCTTCCGCTTTCTTACTTAAACTATATTTATAAACATGAACATTTGGCATTAGTTTATACACACACACACACACACACACACACACACACACACACATATATATATATATATATATATGTATGTATATATATATATATATATATATATATATATATATATATATATATATATGTACTTATATATATATATATATATATATATATATATATATATGTGTGTGTGTGTGTGTGTGTATTATAAACTACAATGTCGATACTCTGTTTATAATAAACAGTATTAAACAACATTTACCGGCCTGAATGTTCAAGAAAATTTCACAGAAAATATTCGTCCTCCAACAGGATTCGAACCTGTATCCTATACGGATATATATATATATATATATATATATATATATATATATATATATATATATATATATATATATATATACATACACACATATATATATATATATATATATATATATATATATATATATATATATATATATATATATATATATTTAATATGCGGTGTTTTAAAAAATAATGTTATATTTTGCGTGTGTGTGTGTGTGTGTGTGGAAAAAGGAGAGGTGTGTGATAAATGGAGAATAAAAATTGACAAATAAATAACTTGATATGAGTCATTATATATATATATATATGTGTGTGTGTGTGTGTGTGTGTGCGTATGCATGTGTATGTATATTTGTAGAGAGAAAGGGTGTATGTTATATGCACAATAGG
>CAHIKZ030005398.1:1812500-1887500 GCA_903632075.3 Acanthosepion pharaonis
GAGATATAAGTAGGCATATATATATATATATATGTGTGTGTGTGTGTGTATATAGTTATTTTATCTATCTATCTATATATATATATATATATCTACATACATATATATATGTATGTATATATATATATATATATATATAGATAGATAGATAGATAGATAGATAGATAGATAGATAGATAGATAGATAGATAGATATGAAAATAGTAGAAGATATACGGAAGGAGTGAAATGAAAAGTAAATAGATACATAGATATGAGTCTACTTCCATTTGCTTATTTAGATAGATAGATAGATAGATAGATAGATAGATAGATAGATAGATAGATAGATAGATCTAAAAAGTTACTTCTGAATATGAATCTTGCAGCGTCTCAATGGTCCTGCCGTAGACTCCCTGTTTATTTCTCTTGTAACCCTTTCTGTCTAGGCTATTGTACGTATTTATACGCAAACTCTGTCGCCCTCGCCTGCGTGCATGGATGCACACACAGATGCAGAGGGAAAACGATAACAAACGGAAGGAAATATCTGCTATAAATAAATACCTTGAAATAAAGTTTATTTTCGGAACCTACACAGATAACTTAGATCTGCGACTCTGAAAATGGACCTACTTCCGGTAGGTCTATTGTATCTTAAAATATGTGCGCCTGCATGTCGATATGTTTAAACAGATAGATAAAAAGATAGCAGTAGAGTGACGCATACACATACACGCATTTATATATACATATACAGTGTGTGGGGGGAGGAAATAAATATTCGTACACCTTGAATTTTTTTAAAATAATATAGTTGTTGCTTATGAAAAATCTTAAAATCCATACAATATTTCTACACCATTGCATAATGCTGCACTATACAAAAAAAAAAACAACTAGAAAACTTTGTTATAAATGAAATGTGTTATTTATAAAATTTCGAGGCGAAAAAAGTATTCCTACAAAATATGTCCTTCATATCAAAAGTCTTAAATTACTTTTATTTACATAATTCTCCCAATTATCTTATTACCAGAACAATCTAAAACATTCCGAAATTCTTTTACTTATATAAGGTTATCTCCAGACACATACCATACACAATAATTATTATCATGGGGAATGGTAAGGAACTATCAAATTCACAAAAAGAATTGATCATCAAACATTGGAAAGAAGGCAAAAGCAGAGATCCAGAATGTACCATTATTAGTTCTGTTATTGCTAAGTATAAAAAGATGAAAACTTTTGAGAACGAATCAAGATCTGGTGCACCATGCAAGATTTCCCTTAGACCAATGAGAAGAATCCAGCGCCAAATGCATGAAAATCCAATGACTACTCGAAGAGAAATACAGGAAGAATTAAAAGCATCAGGTATTATTGTTAGGAAGCGAACAATAAACAATGAACGTCAAAGGAGTGAACTAAGTCCGCGTTCTCCAAGAAAAATTCCGCTATTTTAATTCCCGGTTAAAATTTGTTCGTGAGCATAATAAACCTGAATCATTTTGGGAAAGTGTTTTTTTTTTTTTATGGACAGATGAAGCAAAAGTTGAACTATTTGGACGTAATTCAAGGACTTACGTTTGGAAAAAAAGACGACACAGCCTTTGCGCCGAAGAACAAAATCCCAACAATGAAATTTGGTGGTGGCATACCATGGTTTGGGGTTATTTTTCTGCTAATGGTACGCGTAATTTAGAGACAATGGATGGTAGACTGAATTCAAAAATATACCAAGATGTTTTGGACTCATACATGAATGGGTTTTTCTATGAAAATTCCTCGGACATTAAAGCTGGTAAATGTCGTTAATACTGTTTATTATAAACAGAGCATTTACTTAAATATTTGTATCTTTAAAAAGAACTTATAAACATAACAAAAGACTTTATAAAATATATTTATATATATATATATATATATATATATATATATATATATACGTCCAAAACTAAGGGACAAAATTTTAAAACCTAATATTTGTTAGAAATAACAACTGTGAAAAGCTGAAATTTTGACAACTGGTAGTCGTTATCATCCATAATAACATACTAAAATTTGAATCATTTGAATTCATAGAAAAAGAATTATAACATTTATTTATTTTCAAAATAGGATCGTCAGCTTTTCACAGTTGTTATTTCTAACAAATATTCGGTTTTAAAATTTTGTCCCTTAGTTTTGGACGCTACTGTATATATATATATATATATATATATATATATATATATATATATATATATATATATGTGTGTGTGTGTATATAAATAAAAAGGCATTATAAAATCCGGTGTTCTTATAGATATTTTTATTTTTACAAAATAGTGCTCAATGTATTTGTATTTTAAATCAATTCAGTTAAGAAACCCCAAGGAAAAAACCAAGCAAAATAAATTAGGGTTTTAGTTCCATTTTTCAAACATGGTCAAGAAAAATTAGCTTGAATGAAATAAATATTTTTAAATCAATTAATTTATAATATATATATATATATATATAATTAAGGTTATATATATGTATGTATGTATTTTAAATCAATTCACCCCAAGCAAGGCGGGAGTGCAACTAGCACGCAAGAGGTTACAGAGGATTGAGAGCAAGAGTAAAGAGGCGTGTTTGGGGAAAGGATACAGAGAAGAACGGGGAATAAGTTCAGGGTGTCAGATGTCGATTGACATGACAGCCGAATATTTGAAGATTATAGTCATCGGGGAAGCAAGTAAGAGGAAGGGAGTTCCACAGACAGGAAATGCGAGAGAAGAAGCTGTTTGAGTAGAAGAGACGTTTACGTTTAACAGTGAAAACGAGAAACGTGGGAACGAGAATGGAAGACTGGTAGATCGCTTAAATTCATGCAGTCTGGGAACCAGCGAAAGTAGCTCGTCGGAACAGTGAAAATACTTGTGGAAGAGGCAGAGGGAAGCCACGGCACGTCTGTGGGAAAGCGACTATAGACTAGATGCCAGATCAGGACCTATAATATTGCATATTCGTTTCTAGATGATGTCGAGGATCTCAAGACGTACAGCGAGAGCACCAGACCATAGATATCAATAATAGTCCATAGGAAAATCACGTGGTCGAGATAAACACTCAGTTGTGGAGCAAGCTGAGTGAATAATAACTCAACCTTAAGAGAGCTATTTATGATGCCATGGAGCATCTCATTGTGCTAAAGTGGGATAGTCCATTACTTGGGCTGTGATTGGCTGCTGGTACCTGAGTGGGGTCATTTCTATATAAATACCAGCTTGATTCATCAGTTAGTTTGCAGGGTTTGTATTAAGTTACAACCTGCTTTATTTTTGTCTGCCAGCTGGATGCTAGCTGGGACCCTTACACCGGTAAGTGCTGTTTATTGTATTGTTATTCTATATCTCTTTTCCCCCCATCGCGTGTGGGTAGTGGCCTTTGGGGAGGGATGAGTTCCTTTAAACCTGGCTGGTTGTGCGGAAGTAGTTGTCGGGTTTGGGAAGTCTTTCGACAGTATCCCTACGTCAATGCAGGCTGCTTTGCTGAAGTATAGCCGCTGGATCTTTTTGCATATGTATAGGTAAGTGCTGTCTATTATTGTTATTCTACACCTATAAAGTGCCCACCAATAATAAATTTCTTGCAGGGAGTCTTAGGGTTGCTTCACAGTAGAGATTGAATAAATCCTGTCAGAAAACAAGTCCTTATCATATGTTCCTTTCTATTGTCCTTCAACTATCATGGCATATGATATGGGATCATTATTTTGATTTCCTACTCCACACTAAATTTTCCTTCCCAAAAGTTTTGAATAAATAAAACCAAATTAGTTGGCACCCTTCTACTTTGGAATGTCGTCTATGAATTCAATTTGTGACTTTTCTAAACATTTCAAACATGGATGTTTGTTATAAAGAAAATTGAACATTTAAATTCTCATATGTATTCTTAATAAGTACCATATTTTTCACTGTCTAAAAGACACTCTTTTACCTTAAATTTATTGTCAAAATCTGCTTACATCCTACACACCAAAGTTATTAATAATAATTATATATATATATATATATATATATATATATATATATATATATATATATATATATATATATATAAGTGAACATAGAAGCCTGACGATTGCACATAGCATGAAACAGACTGTCGCCTCTAAGTGTTGACTTCTATGTTCACTTTTATATTTATACACGCTCTATCTCTGATATTGATCACTTTATTCCATAAATATAGCACATCTTAAGACTATATTTCTTTTATATATATATATATATATATATATATATATATATATATATATAATTATTTATTTATTTAAAAATATGATTACAACTCGCGACATATATTTTTAAATAAATTATTATATTTATGCTCTACTTTTGTATCGAGCACTATTTTTACTAAATTACTAAAATATATATATATATATATATATATATATATATATATATATATATATATATAAAACTTTGGTTTATAAGATGCAAGCAGATTTAAATTTTAAGGTAAGAAAGATGCCTTTTATACCGAAACCTTATTGAGAATACATATGAAAACTTCACACTTTTATCTTAAATTTATTGTCAATTTTCTTCTTTCTTAGAATACATGCATCTTTTCTATTTCAAAATTTCTTCTGTGTCACACACATATTTTTAAAAATGTAATAAATCTTAAATTTAATTGTCAATTTTCTTCTTTTCTTAATGTCCCTTCAGGACTTGACAATAGCTTTTTGGCATGCATCATTTACTATTTCAATGTGACCTATTTCTTCTGTGTCCTAGAAACATTTCTCTTTCTGATTTACATATTCTGTTAAAAAATATCCCATCTGTTGTCTCTCTTCATTTGAACTCCTGCACTTGTTTGATGTTGACATTTTCAATTTGCTTTGCTTTTTTGCAGCTTTTTTGGGCTTTTTCTTCTGTGTCACATTTACATATTCTATCTTCTTTGTTTGATGTTGCTGTTGCTTTTTCTCTTCATACATTCTTTCTTCTCAGTCCTTTTTTCTTTTCTTTACCTTGTCTAGAAAATCTTCTAGATTTCCTTATGGGTCTTCTATCAACACATCGTCATTTGCATATCCTATACAGTTAAGACAGCACCCACCAATAATAAATTTCTAGGAGGGACTCTTAGGATAGCTTCACAGTAGAAGTTAAATAAATCCTGTTAGAAGATGTCCTTCTCTTATGCTCCTTTCTATTGTCATTCAACTATCATGGCATATGATATGGGATCATTATTTTGATTTCAACTTCACCCTACTCTACACTAAATTTTTTCTTCCAAATATTCGGATAAGCAGAACAACTGATACGCATATTATTATTATTATTATTATTTTCTTTGATTTCTGGCGTTTACACATTTCTTTCCGGGTCCCGCCCAGGGACCTAAGGTTAGAAATGGCGTCATGACACTTTCCACTGACAAAAAAAAAAAAAAAAAATTACATAGATAAAGCCCTTCGTAAAGTGTGGGCTGTACTTGTCAGAACAATTTTTTGTATCTCTTTGAGGCATGGACTTCCAGGTATCCCTTCAATTAGTCTACTGCAATCTTTTCCAACCAGTCCTAGGTCTCCAACTACAACAGGGATTGTTGATGTTCCCATATGCCACATTCTCGAGATTTCTATTTCAAGGTCCTTGTATTTTGACAACTTTTTGAATATCTTCAAAGATACATTGCACTCAGCAGGGACTGCCATATCAATAAGGAGGCACCGTTTTTGTTTAATAACAATATCTGGCCGGTTGGCCTTGATTGTTCTGTCAGTGTGTATTGTGTAGTCCCATAGAATTGTAACAGGTCCTATCTCCGTAACCGGGTCTGGGTGGTGTTCATACCAGTTTCTTTCAGTTTCCTTCCCGTAGAATTTGCAGATTTTCCAGTGCAGATATTGTCCCACTCTGTCATGTCGGGTTTTATATTCAGTGGGTGCCAACATCGTGCAACCTGATACAAGATTATTATTATTATTATTATTATTATTAGATTTTGGGAGGCATCATTTGCTATCCCAACGCGCATTCGGGTTTCAGTGTCGCATATTTCATTCTATGTTAAAACACTTTTCAGATATTGAAAATACTGTACTTGTTTGATTTCGTCATATAAACTTCGGAGACTGTCTCTTGGGCTTCTTCTCTTACCTCCAATTACACTTGATGGCGAAGCATTTTTTCTCAATTTACTTTACAAACTTACGTAGGAGGTCCTGTAGTTTATTTTTTTTTTCTGTCTTTGCCATCAAAACAGTGTCATATACATATTTTATTCATATTGATCTTCACGATAATAAGTCCTAAGGTCTGCAGCTTCCTTAGGGGAGCCTCGCTGAAGAGTTTGAACAGATCTGGATAGAAAACACAGCCTTGTCGTATGCACTTCTCTGTTTTAAGTTAAAAACGCGAAAAATACGGTACTTATTGTTAATAAATATGAAAACTTATACATACATACATATATATATATATATATATATATATATATATATATATATATATATATATATATATATAGTTTGAATGACAATATACAGTATAAATGCACGCAGATATTATATATATATATATATATATATATATATATATATATATATATATATATATATATATATATATTATAAATTAACTGATTTAAAATATGGTTTTTCACTACACAGTAATAACCATGTTTCAAAAATGGAAGGTAAAAACTTTAAATTTAATTATATAATTAAAATAAAACAATTAGTTCCGTTTCATTGTGAAGCGAATATAGGTTTCAATATTCGCTTGAAGATGAAACGGAACTAATGCTTTTAAACATTCTTACAATCTAAAAATATTTCCTGGCTTTAAATAATCTTCAAAGGGGTTGACAATCCGTAAAAAATGAATCATTCAGTAAAATACTGATTAGCTATATAAACATGTCTTTTAGACTTATTTACATTCTCTCGAATATAAATATATAGTAACTGCCCTGGACACAATTTGAGGGAATAGTTTATCTGATCACTGTAATAAAAAAGTTATCCTCCAATTTATATCCACATTATAATTTCTTGTTTATTTATCAAATTCTGATTAGGTATAATTCCAACTCTTCTCTCCTCCTCCTATGGGTTAATTAGTAAGACTTATCGATAAACCGTTATTATCTTTAAAAAAAAAAAGCATTCTTACAATCTAAAGATATTTTCTGGCTTTAAAAAACCTGAAACGGGTTGCTAAGCCGTAAAAAAAAAAAAACGAAAGAATCAATCAATCAATATGATGAAGGAATCGCCGGCTGAAATGTTTTACAATCATTTCAAACCCAGTGTATGACCTTCTGATACATTCTGATTCCAAAGTTACCGTATCTGGAGCGTCGTGGAAGTGGAGATCGACCAGATGTTTCCAAATACGAAGGAGTTGTTGAAGGCTGCTATCTTTGAACAACAATCACCTGTTCAGCACTTGTAGATACTTCCGGCGCCATCTACAGGTTGCCTTAAGGCACTTCGACGTGATGTAATGGTTAAAACTTGTCCCGCTAGATCAGTTATCACTGAGTAGCTGGTTTTGTCCTCACTGGAGGCTTGAAGCTTTCGGCCTTGTGCCACATCTAAATTATGTTTAGTAAATCACGGGAAAGGTCGCCTGAGAAACTGACCTATATACATTTCCTTACCCTGAAAATATGCTAAAAGATATATTTTAATAGAATGAGATACATAGACAGATAGATAGATAGATACGAAAATTTTCAGATACGAAGAAACCTAGATAGATAGATACGAAAATTTTCAGATAGATAGCAACATAGATAGATAGATAGATAGAAACGAAAATTTCAAATACGGACACATAGATAGATAGATAGATAGATAGATAGATAGATACGAAATTTCATAGATAGATAGATAGATAGATAGATAAATAGATAGATAGATAGATAGATAGAAACGAAAATTTCAAATACGGACATAGATAGATACGGAAATTTTCAGACAGATACGAACCTACCTTGCTAACCGAACGCTCCTCTGTGGCCCAATCGGTTAAGGCACGCCAGGCTATATTGACGGTTCCGTATAGGATACAGGTTCGATTCCTGTTGGAGGACGCATATTTTCTCTGAAAATTTCTTGGACATTCAGGCTGGTAAATGTTGTTAATACTGTTTATTATAAACAGTGCATTTACTTAAATAATTGTATCTAAAAAAGAAAGTATAAACATAAAAAAATGTCTTAAATAGATAGATAGATGTGAAAAGACACACAGATAGATAGATAGATAGATAGATATGAACAGACAGACAAACAGATAGATAGATAGATAGATAGATAGATAGATAGATAGATAGATATGAGCACTCAGACTGAAAAATATATGATATATAGACTGATAATGAACATACCTCAATCGATAGATAAATATGAACACAGACTGATAGATAGACGGATAGACGAAAAATCTTAAATATATATGTTCTTATTGCGTCTATTGCTTTTATTTTGAATATAATTTGTCTCCAATTCCCTGGCATACACGACACGTATACTCGTAGCGTAGTGGTTAACAGCACGGAAATTCGTATTGTCGGGCCGAGATGTATTCGCTTCCGTCTATATATCTTTTGACAGGTATGAATCCATATCTCGGCTTAACACGGGGAAGACGACTTTCTTCTCTTGGGTGGCAACCGATCGAGAAGAAGAAAAACTCTAATTCTAAATATATTGGACATGAAATATACGCACGTTCTTTTCATCCCACTTCAAATGAACTCAAAAGGAAGTCAATGAATTGACTGAAATCGCCTGAAGATACCAAAATATTGAAACCAAAGTAGCGGAGTCGGTTGATTTCTTAATTTTCTCTCTCGCTCTATCCCTTTCTCAATCAATATATATATATATATATATATATATATATATATATATATATATATATAATTGAATTTACGACAAAACAAGATGCTTTGATTTAGTGTTTTATACAATTTCTCAGGTGATCTAATAATTTTCTTTTTCTTTTTGGATGATAAATTATATAAAAACTGTACAATTGTTCTTTTTATCCGAGCGCTTTCGGCTATACATTTAGCCATTTTCAAGGTTGAAAGATATTAGCTGTTAACAAGAAATAGTTTGTTGCATGTATGTATTTATATAATGTATTTATATAATATCATTTTCAAAATACAGTCAAGATATTGTGTCCATGTTCATAGTTGATATTATTGAATGATTTTTTTTTATTAAGGATTCCATTATAGTCTGTCTATATTTCTGAGATGAGATATTATGTACAGTATTTACATTAGTCGGACTATTGTCCGCATCTTTGTCGCAATATTTGTCACAACAAAAATCTCCTGAGCCGACCAAGCATAGAAATAAATACAATATGGGAACCAGTAATAAAGAATGCCAGAGAAAAGCAATGATAACAAAGTTGCAATATGAACTCTGGTAAAGACATGCAATGATAACAGCCAAATTGCAATATGAGCACTGGTAAAAATGATGCTGAAAACATTAGGTTTATAATACTCAGAAGTTCCATACCCAAGGACACATGGCACAGTGGATAAAGGCGTTGGTTAGATCCAGTAACAGACCCAAAGAATGTGAGTTCAATTAAGTTAAGGCAGTGGAGAACTTTCAGAGGGAAAATTAGCAGGAGATAACTGATAACTGACATCCATCAAACATGGCACGTGGAACTAGAACAGTCTACCCCAGTGAGCGAAATAAAGTGTTCAGTTCGAAATTCCAACCACCTGAAGAAGTCCGGAGCGTACAATGGCCGAAACGTTGTGACAAATATGGCGACAAAGATGAGGACAATAGTCCGACTAATGTAAATGCTTCCATTATATATATATATATATATATATATATATATAGAGAGAGAGAGAGAGAGAGAGAGATTTCCTAGCCATAGGAACTCTTTTAGCAACACATTAAAACACCAGACAGCTTTTTCAAAGACATTTTGGGAATTGAAGGAGAAAGTTCTACACCCATAGATAGACTGGAAAATTGTAGGTTCCGCTCACACTCCTAATCGTCTTAAAGATAGGTGTAAATTGTGTTTAGAAGAAAAAATGGAATAATCAAAGCAAACTATTAAATCAGAGGAATGAATTAGTTTTAAATGTCGACATAAAAACAAATTTAAACTTCTATAATATAGATTTTACTTTATTACTTTTAAATTCTCTACCTCTTCAAATGGCGAATGTATAACTATTTTTAATTTCTATATTTCTATTTTTCTCCATATTAATTATATCTTATAATCGACCCCTGTTCTAAATCTCTCTTTTCTTTTATCACTTACGACGCATGAATATATATATATATATATATATATATATATATATATATATATATATATATATATATATATATAAAGTTTTTTAGGTTTTTTCCTCTCACTATTAGTTAGTTGGGAAGACAGTTGGTCTGAAACTAACCAATTTTAACCTGCTCTATTTAAGCTGAATAACTCAAAGGATTTTTCAGTAATTCTTACGACAAATGGTGTCAAGATGGCTGACCATTTACCAGAAAACCTGTAAAAAAGCAACTCAGTTTAGTGTTTTCTAGATATCAATTTTGACAATTTTGATGTTACACGATTTCGACAATTTTACTGCACACACACACACACACACACACTCTCTCTCTCTCTCTCTTTATATATATATATATATATATATATATATATATATATATATATATTTACTCACACGAAAGATAAGTGAGAATTTGTAAACAATAATGACGACTAATACTAATATTACAAGGCTCTTCCCTGTCAGTCATTAGCGTTTTTATTCACAAAGTACGTTGAAATTCGCCTTTTTTTCAACGTTGCAGCGATAGCTTAGTGGTTAAAAAACTCCGACTGATGACAAATCAGTTAAGTTTCGATCCGGTCTCGAAAGAATAGGGATGTTTGATGAGCTATAATACAGCGAAACCGTCTGTCTGTGGATGACTATATATATATATATATATATATATATATATATATATATATATATATATATATATTATTCAGAATATTGTCCTCCTCTTTTACATATCTTTAAAGTTAAAATGTATCATTTATTTTATCTTATTATATTTTTATTTTTAATTATATTTTTTATTATTTAATATATATATTTTTAAAATATATTCTTATTTAAATTTAACATAAATAATCTAAATCCTCACCTTTGTCGCCATATTTATTACAACGTTTCGGCCGTTGTACGATCCAGCCTTCTTCAGGTGGTTGGAATGTCGAACTGGACCCTTTATTTCGCTCACTGGGGTAGACTGTTCTAGTTCCACGTGCCATGTTTTAATGGATGTCAGTTATCAGTTATCTCCTGTTAATTCCCCTCTGCAAGTTCTCCAATGCCTTAACAGTGTATTGAACTCACACTCTTTGGGGCCTGTCACTGGATCTAACCAACGCTATTATCCATTGTGCCATGTGGCCTTGAGGATACAATACCCGGAGAGGGAAGACGCGAATTAAGCAAAGCAGTAATCGAGACAAGTAAGAAGATAAGCAGATCAGTAAAATGGCCGTTAAGCTTCTGCGCATGATTACTCAAGGCAAACGTTTGTAAACAAGTTTAGTAATGGCGGTCGGACTAGACGCGAATAAGGCCGAAATAAGTTTGTCGATATTTGTTAAACGGTACATTTCCATAAACATTTATTGTTGTTTTTTTGAAATAATCACGCAATTTTACACCAGAATGGAAATTTTCATTATAATTGGTTTCCGGGGATTAATCTGTAAATTTACCATACTTTTTCCCCCTGTTGCCATTAATTTTAAAGTTTGACATGCAGCTCGCGTAACTTCTAATTTAATTTGATGCATATATTTAAAATCATTCATCCGAAGTAAGGCGATAACGCCACTAAGATACAAGGTGGATGTCTACTGGGAGTGAAATAAAATGAGAAACCTTTAGAAGAAATCGAAAGCCCCAACAGAAACAGGAAACGAGGAATAAACCCAGTGTTTCCCAACCTTTTTAAGCAATGGCCCACCTAGGAGCAAATGAAAATATCACGACATACTTAGCAAATTTTTTTTAAATGGTATCCATTTAAATGTTATAAAATAAAATCATAGATTAAATAAGAAATGCACATACAAATATGAAATTTGTTTATTTAAATGTTTCAATTTAAATATTTGTGCAGCTTATTTAGTACTAGCAGTAGAGCCCAGCGTTGCCCGGGAATGTAACAGTAAGAGATAGATCAAGTATCGACCATGACAAAGACTGAAAAATAAAATTGACAAAGATTATTGTTTAAGGTTGACGGACACGCATGTCTTAATTAGTTTTATTTTTTTTGTTTTGTTTTTGTTTGTTGTTTTTGTTTTTTGGGTTTTTTTTTTACGAATTGGTCAAACCCAAACTCAAACAAAAACATTGTTTTCAATCGTTATGAGTCTACCGATTGAATAGAATTTTATTATAAACCATTGTCTTGTAAATGGAATTTGTAAAGCATTCTGAATGTAAAAATAAAGAAAAAAAGTGTGCAAGACAATAAGAAACACTACCTGCCAAAAAAAAAGTGAAGTCTTGTTGAAATCGGTTGAAAAATGTAGGAAATCCGATCCCATATATAAACGAACACACACATACACACATACACACACACACACTCACACAAACAACCTGGGTTTTATAATAAGTATAACTCGATATGAGTTGTCCCCCTTTCATTCTCGCGACAGCGATGCCTCTTAATCGTGTTTTCAAATTGATTTCATGCAAAAACAATTGTGTTTTTCCAATTTTTGGCGCCGTCAGAACCACCGCAAGGTAATTTTACGTAGTCCTGTGAAGTTTTGTTGAAATCGGTTGAAAAGTGTAGGAAATCCGATCCAATATATAAACGGACAGACACACACACTACTACTGTACTGATGCGCACAACCTGGGTTTTATAATAAGTATGATGAAACATGTGCCTGGTGTTATTTTTCGCGATTTCTTCCATGTTTGGTCGATTGTGCACGAAGCAGGCCCTCATTTCTTCATCAGTTGAGCATAGTCTTTCTCGTTTCTTATTTTTAATGTTATTTAAGGTTGAGAAGCCGAATTTGCATAAATAAAAAGTAGAAAATTGCAGTAAGCCTGATAAAGCCTTTTTTTTTAACGAGCAATCACTTTCTTTCTGAAATTTTCCAGTATTTCATTTTCTTAGATATTTTATTTTTGGCTTATATTACAGTGTTTCTCAACCTTTTTAAGCAATGGCACATCTAGGAGCAAATGAAAATATCATGACACACTTAGCAAAATTTTGAAAGGGTATACATTTAGATGTTGTGGAATAAAACCAGAAATTTTAAAAAATACACACACAAATATGAAGTTAGTTTATTTCAATGTTTCTATTCAACAATTCCCGCAGCTCATTTAGTGTGCCTGGTGTTTTTTTTTTGTTTTGTTTTTTTGTTTTTTTTAGCGATTTCTTCAATGCTTGGTCGGACGTGTGATAAGCAGGCCATCATTTCTCAATAGCCAAATCTTTTTCACATAAATGAAGTCCAATATTAAAAGGAACATTTACTAAGCATATTTTGCGAGTTTGAGTAAATGGATGGCGAGACAGGGTTTATGAGACATAATAGAGAGACAAAGTTTATTCAGAGCTACAAACGGCAGGAAGTTGTGGAGAGTCATAATCGCCTACGCCCTGAGGTTACATTCATTTAATCAGTCATTTTTTAACGAGCAATCATTTTCTTTCTGAATTTTTCTTGTTTTTCAAAGCTGTTTATTTTTAATATTCAATTAAGGCTTATATTATTGTTTCCCAACCTTTTAAGAATTGGCCCACCTAGAAGCAAATGAAAATGTCATGACACACTTAGCAGATATTTTTAATTTAAATGTTATGAAATGAAACCATACATTTTTTTTAAATACACGTACAAATATGAACTTATTTTATTTCAATGTTTCAACTATTTGTGCAGCTTATTTAGTATGAAACATGTGCCTGGCTTTTTTTCGCGATTTCTTCCATGTTTGGTCGATTGTGCACTAAGCAGACCCTCATTTCTTAATCAGTTGGGCATAGTCTTTATCGCTTCTTATCTTTGATGTTATTTAGGGTTAAGAAACCAAACTTGCATAAATAAAAAGTAGAAAATTGCAATAAAAATGATAAAGCCTTTTTTTAACGAGCAATCACTTTCTTTCTGAAATTTTCTTGTATTTTATTATTTTTTTAAAAATATATTATTATGGTTTATATTACAGTGTTTCCCAACAACATTTTTAAGCAATGGCACATCTAGGAGTAAATGAAAATATCACGGCAGACTTAGGAAATTTTTATAGGGGTATACATTTAAATGCTATGAAATAAAACCATAGATTTCTTTAAAATATACACACGAATATGAACTTACTTTATTTAAATGTTTCTATTCAACAATTTCCGCAGCTTATTTGGTGTGAGACATGTGCTTAGTTTTCTTTCTTAATTTTTTTTTTGTTTTTTTGCTGTGCTGTGGTTCGGCGGTTGTGAATCACTGGGCAAACCACGACTCTATTCAAAAGACTTTAAACCGGACGATAGGCGAACCTGTACGTTTTTTTTTTAATCCAGCATTTTTGTTAGTCCAAACGGGGCGTCTATTTCAGACACGGTTATCCATTAACAATAACCTTTAAAGAAATAAAAATATATACAGATTATTGCTACGATAATTTTATGCATTTGGATCCTTGTTTCTTTGGGGTTTTTTGGAGTTTTTTTTACGATGTATTTGGGTTGCGTAATCGCAAAAGATGTAAAGCTGTGGAGGGCCAGATCTCCCACGTCCTGAAGAGAGTTAGCGCATTAAAGAAGGACTCAGTTTGACGCTAGATACATTGTACGATAACCCTGGATCTTATGTATAAAATCGTTAAACGACGTCACAGATTGCGGCTGTTGAATATTCGAATGCCGGCTTGGCTCGCTGTCTGCTCGCAACTTGCGGATTTGTCTGTGTGTTTGACGAGCTGCGCGTTCCTCCTGTCAATGTGTAAGTGCGCTGATTTAAGCTGGCACTATTGCGTTCAATTTGTGTGGTACCATACACCCACAACAGAAACCGACTTCCTTTTATATTTCTTTTCCTTTTTTTTATGGGGAGGGAAACAATGAATCTTTGTATGTGTCGAATCCTCAAATACGCGGCAAACGTCGTTTGAATCAACAAATATTCAATCTCTAAAGGTTTTCTTTTTTTTCCCTTTTATATGTGATTAAATTACCCATGTCTTGATATATACCGAAGCTTTTCCTCGGTTCTTTACTATTATAAGCTTCCCATATGTGAACGTATTTTTAAGGTCATAATTCTATGCGTGGAGAATCAGTTTAATACAAAAAAAAAACAAACAAATTTTCCCCCTTCATTATAAAAAAATTTTTTTTAATTCTTTTTTAAAACGGTTTTTATGCAGTAATAAACTGATTACTTACAAATTCCTTCATTACTTGGCCTGGAAAAAGTAGCATTAATATAATTCTGCTGGACATAAAGTGAGGGATCGGTTTCCAAAAGTTATTAAGTAATAAACTGAGCAACCAAGAATTACTTACCAATTATTTCATTACAGTTTATGGCCTGGATAAAGTAGCATTAATATGATTTTGCTGAACATAAAGTGAGGGATCGGTTTCCAAAAGTTATTAAGTAATAAACTGAGCAACCAAGAATTACTTACCAATTATTTCATTACAGTTTATGGCCTGGATAAAGTAGCATTAATATGATTCTGCTGAACATAAAGTGAGGGATCTGTATCCAATAGTTATTAAGTAATAAACTGATCATCCAACAATTATTTAGCAATTATTTCATTATTTTTTATGGCCTGGATAAAGTAGCATTAATATGATTTTGCTGAACATAAAGTGAGGGATCTGTATCTAATAGTTATTAAGTAATAAACTGATCATCCAAGAATTATTTACCAATTATTTCATTACAGTTTATGGCCTGGATAAAGAAGCATTAATATGATTTTGCTGGACATAAAGTGAGGGATCGTTATCCAAAAGTTATTAAGTAATAAACTGATTGTCTTTCTCTTTGGGTTGAGGTGTCCACTCGGTCCGAACCGAACATAGGTGTAACTGGCCGTACGCTCCCTAAGTACCCGTAGCTGCCCACGCTGTGTTAGTTTTTAGATCCAGTAAGCGGGGTGTTGTCCATACGTTCACGGTCGACTGGGGATGTGGACATGGCTGTGAGAGTTGGCGCTAGACAGTTTTAGAATGTGGCAAAATAAAACAAGAAATATTATCTGCAGAAGCCAGACAACAATGGGAGAAATCTTGACGTCGTTTATATAAGAAGATAACATCAGAACAGAGGTTACAGGGAGAATAAAAACATTTAAAAGAAAAAGACAAAATGCATCCAGCGAATTCCCAACAGAGAGAGGGTTTGTGTGTGATAAACGCGTATTGAATCGCCTGGGGTAGGTTTATGACGAATTGTCCGTTCTCATACAGATTTCTCAGAACAGGGGGCAGTCTTCTTTCTCTCATCCAAAATTCTCCCGGAAATCTCTCGACTCACTGCGACCACAGTCTCTTTCCCCGACTCTGCTTTATTAGGAAAACCTCGAGTTAATATAGAAAAAGGATCATCTGATCACAATTGACCCTCGGCCCGGCACGCAGCTACCACGAGTGCTAAAAACTATCCCTTGACATGTAAACCAATTCTCAATCACGAGTTCTTCTCGCTTCACCAAAATTATACTTTGGGATATCTAAACATTAATTCAACCTTTTAATCAAAACAAACACTGTTGAACCAAGCCATGTATCTCGCCCATCCCCATTGTTTACTAGTGACCCAGGTTTAAAACATCGCCTCCTGCCCTGAGATCGTGTTTCTCATAGGTAAACACACATCTTAACCCAAATTGTACTTTGATATATAAACACCGTTTCCATTTCCAGTCAATAAAAGATATATTTGCGTGTGTGCATTCATGTGGGTGTGTTTGTGTATAACGTTCACTGTTACATTTTGCTGGATACAATTTGAGGGATCGGTTTCCTATTGTTTCTTAATTAATAAACTGATCACCCAACAATTACCAGCTAAATACTTTATCATTTTGATAGAATGAATAAAGTCGTATTGATATAAAATTTTACTGGACATAAAGTGAGGGTCGGTTTTCTGTTCCTATTAAGTAATAAACTGATCCCCCCACCACTCTTGAAATACTACAGATTAAAGTAAAAAAATGGAAAAATATATTTAAAGATTCACTTTTACTCATGCAGAAGACACAACATCAAGTAGAGACATTTTATGGCACATAATGAGGAAAGAGGGCATAGAAAATTTGAAACTCACAGGCAAGCGATTTTGGACCATGCCTCAATTTGGTATTTCTAAAATTCTGGTAAGCAATCCGCTGTAAAATTTAATTCTGACATATTCAAAATTTTACTGCAATTCACGTGAAGAAAGCCTAAACGGCTATTAACAATTAATCTCTAAACAAACCTTCAAAAGATCATGGCGTCCATAGAAGAGAAAAAAAGTGATGCTTACGAGAATAAGGGGGAGAGATAATTATTGACCTTTTTAAAAAAAGAGGTTAAGATTCTTGTGTAAAGTTACTGCTAAAAGGCTTATGATGAATGAAGAGTGTGATATGAATCTATGAAAGAGGAGGTGGTAGGAAATAAAGATGTTGAGAAACAAAAAAGTCAGATAATGATTGACCCTCAGACTCTTCTTCATGTGTAAGGAGATTGTCCAGCATTCACTACCATATAGGAGGACTGATATTATATAACCGTTCAGCACCCTTTTCTTTGTTTCTGTTGCCTCAAGTCTCTTCTTCCTCTGCGAAAAGATTGTCCATCATTCACTGCCATATAGGAGGACTGATATTATATAACCGTTCAGCACCCTTTTCTTTGTTTCTGTTGCCTCAAGTCTCTTCTTCATCTGTGAGGAGATTGTCCAACATTCACTGCCATATAGGAGGACTGATATTATATAACCGTTCAGCACCCTTTTCTTTGTTTCTGTTGCCTCAAGTCTCTTCTTCCTCTGCGAAAAGATTGTCCATCATTCACTGCCATATAGGAGGACTGATATTATATACCGTTAACTCAAGTTCAGTCCACCCTTTTAGGAGGACTGATATTTGTTTTTTCTTTTGTTTCTGCTGCCTCAAGTCTCTTCTTCATCTGTGAGGGAGATTGTTCATTCATTGCCATATAGGAGGACTGATATTATATAACAGTTCAGCACTCTTTTCTTTGCCTCAAGTCTCTTCTTCATCTGTGAGGAGATTTCCAGCATTCACTGCCATATAAGAGGACTGATATTATATAAACCGTTCAGCACCATTTTTCTTTGTTACGGTTGCCTCAAGTCCATCAGATTTCACTGCCATATAGGAGGACTGATATTATATAACCGTTCAGCACCCTTTTCTTTGTTTCTGTTGCCTCAAGTCTCTTTTCTTTGAAGAGATTGTCCATCATTCACTGCCATATAGGAGGACTGATATTATATAACCGTTCAGCACCCTTTTCTTTGTTTCTGTTGCCTCAAGTCTCTTCATCTTCTTTGAAGAGATTGTCCACCATTCACTGCCATATAGGAGGACTGATATTATATAACCGTTCAACACCCTTTTCTTTGTTTCTGTTGCCTCAAATCTCTTCTTCACTGTGAGGAGATTGTCCAGCATTCACTGTCATTTTGGAGGACAGATATCACGTAAGAGTTCTGTACATCTTTCTTTGTTTTAAACGAAATTTTGGGCCAAACCCATTTTTGACCACTCTTCGCAACACCTACTTCTGATTTTGCAGATACATGGTATTTTAACATCACATTACCAGAAAATTTATAATAAATTACTAGAATATATTTGAATGCGAATTCCTTATATAAATTATGAGTTACCAATTAGAAATACGAAAATATTTTATCTTCTATACATTAAGTGAAAAGAAAAAAAAACAACAATATATAGATTTTATTTGGCGAGTGTGGAATTTTTTATTAACTACAGCACTTCGGGATTTTGGCATAACGTTGTGGGATGAGGTGATTGGGCGATCAGGGGAATAGTTAATTGCAAAGTCATCGTCGTCGCATTTATAAAAGGAGGCAATTTGATTATAAGGTGAGTCTTTTCTAATCGAAGAAGAAGCATTTCAAATCTAAGCGGAGGCAATTCAAAGACATGGGAAGAATTTATAATCAAAGACGTGGGCTTTCCAGTTTAAGGCGAGGAATTTTAGGAATGTAGTCATAGCTTAATGCCGAAAACATCACAATTCGAAATGATTGAGTGTTTTGTAAAGCGTGTTATTGTAAGAGGATAAGTGGGACACTGGACCCTGAAAACAATTGCTGTCAACTTAACGTATTAAAGTTCATTTTGTTTAAATTACATAGTCTTTTGTCTTTACTGTGAAGGTCCGACCTTTCATATGGGACAGCCTCATTTTAAAGGAAGGTTCTTTTTGTCTAAAAGGTTTTCTGATATTTCAATACGGTAAAACTTCATTTTAAAACAAAGTTGTGTTTGTTTAAAATATCATCGTCAGCTTTCTCGTATCCGAGAATTGAATTCCTTCTTTGCTAATCGTTTCCTTTAGGATGATGGCGTTGATGACTAAATGACCAACGCTGTAGGTTTAGGACTAGAATGATCTAAACACCAATAAATAACAGTGGGCGAAACGGAAAGCCGATGGTGTCTGTTGAATCGGACAGTCTACTGGTCATAGTCGGCTTTCTCTCGGATCCAAGAATTGGGCCTGGAAATGGTTGGTGGACGAGAACGAAAACGTCTCCCTCGGGCATGTGCAGAGGAGTTTTTAAAACTGTAAAATGAATTAGTTGTTCAGTCCATATTGTAAGTACTTTCGATACCACTTTTATAATCTTCAGGCAATGATGGTATTGTCAGTTTCAGGTAATTTCAGGTAAAATATCCGAGACGAAAATAAATGTAATACTGGTTGAAAAGTGTTTCTTTAAAAATGTGTTATTATTAACAGTTACATATATATATATATATATATATATATATATATATATATATATATATATATATATATATAATTATTTATTTAAAAATATGATTCCAAATCGCTACATAAGAGGTCTCATGTTTCAAAACAAGAGCCGAAAACTTCAATATAATCCTTTAAATTAAATTGAGTTTAAATTAAAATGGGCTCCGTTCCATCTTCAAGCGAAATTTTTGTTGGAATGAATAACGTATATCTGAAATTTACTTGTTTTAAAAATTGAAATCAAAATCCCCATGGTAACAGCTAGGGCGAATTGTTTAAATTGGGTAGGCGAGTGTAGGGTGTTAATAATAAGTAGCGGTATAGAGATACTTTCAAGGTGTCAAGTCGGGGAAAGGTGGGGGTGTCTAAAATGAAACGGAAGATGTATTAACCTTCGTCTAGTTTGCTTGTCTATGGAGATTTATTTATTTATTTTATTTTATTATGAAAGAGAATTGTGCATATAAAAAAGAAAAAAAAGAAAAAGAAAAACTTTCGTAACGTTTGTTTTTTGACGACTTCATAAAGGGTTATCTATTATGTAAGGTATTTAAACTACTTATTTGGGCTATGGACTATGAAGGGTGTTATGTTGTATGCATGTTTGTAGTTAATTATTCCTACTATGAATCTGATGATTGGGCTATTTGTTAAACAAGTTATTTTTTTTTTTATCTAATAATTCAAACCAAAAATCTGATGATGCCTACAAAAAACCGTTAACTCGTGTCTATTATTTAATAGATTATTATTATTATTTAGAAGTTTAATAATGTGTAATTTTTCATGGAGGCACAAAGGGCATGGGTCATCCCAAGCTTTACATGTTCTAGCCTTATCAATGATTTTCCATTTAACTTTTGGTGTCCTATTTGTTTCCTTCAGGTGCCAAAAATATTTTGATAGTGAAGTCTGATTTCTTTTGTTTATATTATTAAAGGAGCACTTATGCTGCCTCCATCTATCTTTAAAATTATTCTTCGTGGACCCAATGTATATCATATTAGTGCTCGGGCTCTCTGTGGATGAAATAGTACATTGGTATACCACAGAATTAATACAACATTTATTTTCTAATGGGCAGTCTTCTAGGTTTCTACAGTTACATAATTTTTCCCTTTTATCGTCTGGTTTAAGTGCAGAGTTTTTATTAATACTGTTTTGGCATGGGGGTTTGTTCAAGATCTTATTATTGTGTTTTTTTATTATACGTTCAAGATTATCAGAGCAGCTGTAACTCAATTTTAGGGTGTTCTTATTGAATATATTACTAAGCTTACTATTGGTGGGGAAGTGTTTATCAATTAGAGCTAAGAATTTCTGTCCTAGTTTAATACTAACCCTTTGGTTGAACGGAGGGGTGTACCAAATGATATTTCTTTTCCTGTTTTTGTTTCTATGGCCAGTGTAATTTTCTCTATAGTTAATGTTAGCATTTTTATAACCACTATTTTTTAGGGCAGTGTTATAGAAGCCATTGTGTTGTTGGAATATTTCCTTGTTTGCGGAGTTAATGCTAATTCTTTTTTCTATTGATGAGGGTATATGTTTAATTATTGATGGAGGATGGTTTGACTTCGGGTGTATGTATAAAGGGTTAGCATTTGGTTTTCTATAAGGTTGGTATGTGTTGCCTGGTAAGTCTAGAGTTACGTCGAGGAAGTTAACCCTTTTCAAATTAGAAGAGACAGTTATCTTTAAGTTTAGTTTCTTAAATTCACTAAATATAATTTTTTCTGATTTTTTCAATCTTAAAACTAGTAGAACTCCTCACCACCATGAGCCCGTCATCTCTATACAGCCCGATGTCCTTAATATCAATTTATGGTGGTGTGCCGTATATATATATATATATATATATATATATATATATATATATATATATATATATATATATTATGTATGTATGTATGTATTTATTAAGACAGGCTTCGTTAAAATTATTTAGACATGTTCTATCTACTTATTCTCGATAGAATCCTTTTCTATTTGCGGTTAATCTTTTTTGTGCAGTTATTAAAAGACGAGAAGAAAACAATAGGTTAGCTCATACTGTATTTATTTCCGAGTACTTTCGACATGTCATCATCAGGGTTTTATTATTCAGTGTTCATGGTTGTGAAGGACAAACATTCTTGTGGTCATCCGAAAATTACCATTTTTATATGTAGATTGACAAACGCTGTGTCATAGCTTGGGTGAGGCGGACACTGTTTAAGGGGAGGTAAGTAGGTATGCTGTGGAAAAAAATCCTGGCTAAATAAAGGAAAAACTATTAGTGAAAAAGCGGTAACATTTAAAGACTATTGTACAGATATTAAAATATTTGTGGAGTATTCGTAATTAATTTTTTTGAGGTTAAGTTTCAATTTTTCATATAAAGAGAATTTTTAGTTTGTGTTTATTCTTTTCGTGGGAAAATATGGAGGTATTTTCGATGAGGATTTTCTTGAATTCCCTGAAACGGTGTCTTAATGAAAATATGCTGCCAAAGTATACGTACATATATATATATATATATATATATATATATATATATATATATATATATATATATATGTGTGTGTGTGTGTGTGTGTGTGTGTGTGTGTGTGTGTGTGTGTGTGTGTGTGTGTGAAAATAAATAGAAAATAGGAAAGAACTGGTTATGTTAGGTCGCGAGTTGGATCATATTTTTAAATAAATAATTGTATATATATATATATATATATATATATATAGAGAGAGAGAGAGAGAGAGAGGAACCACCTCTTAATTGCTGGTGTTCCCAGGTCCAACCTGACCCGTGGTGGTAGCACTTATTAGGGTTCAAGCTATGGCCAAATAGTTAACAATTACCAGCAATACTGTTTTGAAAAGGATATTACGAGCAATACAATTTTGAAGGAAAAATATTACCAGAAACAGATTTTTGACAAAACAATATTTTACCAGCGATAAAGAATTTTGTCGTGGGACAAAATAAACCAAACCAATCAAAATAAATAGGACAAAGAGTTTAAAGGAAAAACTCTTTATTCTACATACAACATCATCACTTGATAAGACACCAGAAGTGTTGAAACAAAATGGCTTTTTTGTAGTGATTTTAGAAAATATTTATGTTATAATTTTCGAATAAATTACATTTGCTCTACTCTGTATTGAACACTCTTTTAAGAATAGTATTTTTGGTTATTGGAATTTAGTCCGTATACATCAGTCCTATATATATATATATATATATATATATATATATGCATATAAATAAGGAGGAGCGAGTCTGTTATGCCAGCGTGTGTATATAATGTGTATCAGTCCATTATGCCAAAAACCTTGTTGACCAATCTTAAACGTTTTACAATATTTGTTGTGGAGTAGTTTTCACAGTGGAGGCTTGTATTTCTATAAGTCGTCCTAAATTAGGTTCGACGTACAAAACGTTAGGAACTTGGAAAATAAGAGTTAATGACGCAGCAAATCTAGTTGTGATGGTTGGTACTTCAATGTCCGATATCGTCTGACGCGCTCAACACCACTGAGCCGAACTGGCGACTGCTACTACTACTTATTACTTATCTGTGGGAGAGTCCATTACAATAGAATAGGTAATATGGCATGACAAATATACAGTGGCAAGCGAAAGAAATGAGTCACCTAGATAAGTGATTCTGGATGTGGGCTTGAGAAATATTTTAAATGGGCCTGGAAACACCGGGTTCCTTGTTAGCTTTTAGTCAGTATTTATATTTTCTTCTGCGTTTTGCTTTTGTAAATAAAATGTTTTTCCTGGTTACATGTGTTATGATGTTAATTTGGGGTTAATAAAGACAAACGCCAAATAACATGTAACAATAAAATGGGGTTTATTCGGTTGGTAAGTTGGTACAGATATCGCCTGAGTAGTCTATAACTAACTCAGCCCAGAACTTCTTCTACACTGTCTTTTGACATGCCACTAGTTAACGTCCTTGTTTGTAGACGAGTTCATCTTCAAGAGGGGTGGTAGGTTCCTACACAACAACATGGAATTTCTGTTTGTTTGTCCTTTTGGACACCAACACTGGGACTGAAACTCGAAAGTCTTGGACACCAACACTGAGCCGTTCAAGGAAGAATAGGTCGAGTTCTATTATTAAAACAGACTCGAACCCATCCACAGGCTGTTTCGTAAAGTCTTGTCATCCCTACATAATACACGACCCCCTCCCCAAAACAAAAATTTTCTATTTAATAGTAAAATTTCAGATGGATACTGATTGAAAGTATAAAAATGTACAAAAAAATGGCGTTCATAGACGATAGCCACCAAACCTTCTTTTTTTTTTAATCCATGTATCAAATCTACAATATAAAAACAGTGTCAATGAATGTGCTTTTTATTAACTGCTGTTGTATAACTTGTTCTAAATTATTAACGATACATTTTTTTTGATTTAGACTGGATATAAAATGACAAGAATATTATATATATATATATATATATATATATATACATGAATTATTCACACAAAACCCATCCTGTAGATAACTCACAAACAATTTAGTACAAAAAACCTTTTTTTGCCCTGATTAACCCTTCTGCCTCAGAAAGACAATTGTTTCATGACCATATCATTGTTTTTGAACGCGCCAAAGCAACGCTGAGCTTGAAAATTTTTTTAAATGTTTGCGTTTATACCAAATATGGTAATGAACGGTCCCAGCTATGGGTCGTTTATTAACCAAAAATACATGGATCAGTTATTTAAATTACAATGTGTACAATTATTCACAAATTAATGCAAACCCTCCCCAAACAAAAATTGATCCTTGTTTTATACTATTTTTATTTTAGTAAAATTTTTCAAACTCATTTGTTTTAATTTAAATAACTGATTTGGCGCGTTCTGTAATTATTGAACAAAACCAATATCTCATTTTCAATAGAATTTCGGACTTTAAAAAAAAATTTTTCAAACTCAGCGTTATTTTTTCAAAAACCAATGTCATTTTCTTATAGAACTAAGAGAAAAAACAAGAACAACAAGAGAAAAAACAAGAACAATATCTGAAGATGTCTGTAGGAACAGACGAAAGCTTGTAGTAAAAATAACAACTAATACGGCAGAAATTTATATAAACAAGGATCAATTCATTCATAACGGATCTGGAGGGTTTTGTGTACTATTTGAATTGTTTGCGAGATGGATGTCTCGCCATTTAAATCATTAACCTTTGCATTAGTTTTGTGTGAATAATTCATGTATTTGTAAATTGATTGCACGTTTTATTATATATATATATATATATATATATATATATATATATATATATATATATATGTATGTATGTATGTATAATGATCAAACACTAATAATCTATGGTTATATATTTACTACACGGAAATCGAAATTACGATCCAATTCAACACACAAATAAAAAAGTATTTTTTTTCTTTTTGAATTTGTAGGTCCGATGAATTGGATTGTGATTACGATTCCAATGTAATAAATTATAACCATGGAATATTAGTATTTGAGTTTTTATATTATATTTTTTCTCTATCCTGGACATTGAGTTTTACCTGATTCTATCGTCTCGGAAATATATATATATATATATATATATATATATATATATATATATATATATATATATATATATACATGAATCATTCATACAAAAAAACAGATATAGAAGTTAATGATATCAATGGCGAGAATACATGTTCGCAAACAAATTTAATAAATTACATTAACCCCGAACCTGTAGATGAATGTTATGATCCCTGTTTATAAATTCCAGTTGCATAAGGTCCTTTTTTAGTATTTTACAAGCTTTCAGCTGTGACATTCCTCTATTTATTTAAACAATTTAGTTCATGCCACATTGACTGAAAAACACCAGTACAAAAGAATTCTCCTATTAGTATATTAGTACAAAAACGCACAATCTTAAAATTTTAAAATTCAACTTCAGCTTTGCGACCGCACGCACCAAAAAAAAATTTCTTACAATTAACAATAACACATTTCTAAAAAACATATTTCGGATTACATCTGTTCTTTCGTTGTCCTGTTATTACCGAGAAGTAAAAAACAAATCTATTTCCATACCTGATAATGTCTTTATGCACAGATGAAAGTAGTTCGTCGGAGCAGTCACCGTGAATGTATTTGTAGAAAAGACAGAGCATTATGGGTAATGAACTATATTTCTACCATGCAAGATCTTTGCCTATAACCGATCTGGTGATCGCCTCTCGCTCCACGATCGCTATTGCCATGGCAAATATTCAGATGAGAATAAATTCCTTAACTTCTCCAGTTCATATCTTCACTGCAAGGATCCGTACACATTTCGACTCCTCCTCAGCGGTAAATTTTCAGTTAGAGAAGGCGCAAGGAGTCGTTCTCCTAGAGGTTAGCATCGGCCATGTTAATGGTAGACAGAAAAGGCACTCTCAGATGATAGATAGAGATGTATGTTTTATTTGTCTTACGGCTTGCGACAAGCTGAAATTTATGTGGTTCTTATAGCAAACAAGACTGTCCTTTTCCTGGTACGTATTAGTTCGTACATTTGTACAAGAAATCAAAAAAGTGAAACTGGCTTTGCGAGCTGAAACACTGTCCATTCTTGTCTTTGAATCTGTGCATTATCCTTAATTAAACGAAGATGCTGCGGCCATAAAATAAATATAAAAAAGTAGTTGAGAAGCAGAAAGAGAAATACAGATGGTGTGTTCATTCAGACATACTAACACGATTCTTGGCTTTTTTTTTTCGTTCTTGTAACAACTGTGTGCAATCATGTGTTACACCATCGACTGCACTCGATTTTACGTTCCAGCCAGTTGTCTGTAAAGACGTGTGTATCGATATATTTAATTCAAAGTAATAAGTTTGTGAGTTATTAATGGATAAAAGCTTCGTTTCCATACAAGATATATCTACAGGATGCGATCGGTAAATTGTCGCCATTTTAATTTCGCGCATGCGCATTGTTTGTTTTTGATTTTGGCGACTGCATATTATAGTCGGCTCAATTTTTGATTTTGTCGACAGCACGGTATTGTAGGGTCATATTGCTGTTTTTTTTTTCTCATAGACGGAGAAAAAAAAGACCGACATGACGCAATTCCCTCCGACAGAAATTTGGAAACGGCATGCTGTACGTCTTGGCATTCGCGCCGGAAGCAACGATACGAGCATTTAAGAGTGTTTGGGTGTCAATGGTTTTTTTTTAGCTCGCGTCACTAACTCTCAGTTACTTGATTTTTCGCAAGGGTGACAGTGCAGAACATTCGGAAAGCGTTGGACGAGTCTAATGATATACCTTGTTCGTTTTTCCACTCGATGAAAACGGAATAGTCTGCTATTTATGAGCTATTGGCAGAAGATAAAAAGAAAATTTATTTTTTTTTTTTTTTGTCTGTCACATTTGCAAGGGTGGCCACAATAACAGGTAGACTTTCTATCTTAACTCCATTGAAGGGTACGATCCAAATGTTGATCCTGCGCATACTTATTGATTCTTTCTCTAATTTTCTAACTAAAACCAAATAGCGTCTCTGATATTCTTTTTTCCGTCTTTCAATGCGATCAAAACGGAATGGTCCATTATTTAGGAGGTATTGACAGGAGACGATAAAACACTTCTATCTTCCCTGCTTTCTTGCGTTCTTTCTTTCATTTTCTCAATGAAACCAAGATGTGTCGTTTTCCCACCCTTTCTAAGCGATCAAAACGAAATAGTGGAACATTTTTATTTTTCCTTCCTTCCTTCCTTCCATGCTTTCTTCCTTCATTCATTCTTTTATTTTCTCACTGAAACCAAGTATGTTTCTGATATGTCTTTTCCATTCTTTCGCGTGCTGACTTTGGCAGGAGACTTTAAACATTTCTATCTTCACTCCTCTCTCTCATTTTCTCATTCACTATTTTCTCTTTCCCTTTTTTCTCCCGCGATCAAAATGGAATTTTCAAACACTTAATTTTTCCTTCCTTCCTTCCTTCCTTCCTTCCTTCCTTCCTTCCTTCCTTCTGTTCTTTCTTTTTTCTTTTTTTCTTTCTTTTTTTCTTTCTTTCTTTCTTTCATTTTCTCACTGAAACCAAGTAGCGCATTTCATATGTATTTTCTATCTTTTCACGCGATCAACAAAACGGAATAGTCCATTATTTTTAGGTGTTGGCAGAGGACGAAAAACACTTCTATATACCCGTCATTCTTTCTTTCTTTCTTTCTTTTTTTTTTCTTTCTTTCTTTCTTTTTTCTTTCTTTCTTTCTTTTTTTCTTTTTTCTTTCTTTCTTTCTTTCTTTCTTTCTTTCTATTCCTTGATTCTTTCTTTCTTTATTTCTTTTTTCTTTCTTTCTTTCGTTTTTTAATTTTCTCACTGAAACCAAGTAGTGTCTCTGATATACCTTGTCCGTCTTTTCACTCGATGAAAACGGAATAGTCTGCCATTTATGAGCTATTGGCAGAAGATGAAAAAAAAATTCTTTTTTTTTCTTTTTTTTTTTTTGTTTGTCACATTTGCAAGGGTGGCCACAATAACAGGTAGACTTTCTCTCTTAACTCCATTGAAGGGTACGATCCAAATGTTGATCCTGCGCATTCTTATTGATTTGCCTTTTTATATCAAAGAGGAACTCATCCCTGACTTTGCAGAGTTATCGGACTTAGAATTTATCTGCAAATGTCACGTTTGAAAGTGTTGTAACATTATTGATATCTGCATATTTTTTTAAAATTTTCTTCTTTAAAAAAATCGATTCTAATTTTAATTTTAAAAAGAAATTATAAACATTTTAAAACCTTTTTTCAAATGAGATTTCTTCAGAAGAACATGTACAAACATTTGAGGTTAATTATTTATAAACGGATTTAAAGTTTTATTAATTGATGCAAATTTTTGTTCTTTTAATTAAAAAATATATCCGTTGGTTCTTTATTGAAAGAAATATCTTTGTAACTGCGCCCCTGCCAAATAAATGTCTGTTCTCGTGCATAAAGCCTAGTAACTGTGAAAAAGTCAGGGATCAATTTGACACTGTATCGATATCATAAACGGAATCCCCTTCTAAATTGATATATATATATATATATATATATATATATATATATATATGTGTGTGTGTGTGTGTGTGTGTGTGTGTGTAAGCAAATATATGGATATAGATCCGACAGTATGAAGAAAAATATACTGAAAAAAAAATCCTAATATGCGATTATGCTGTTTTAATTTTTAATGTCAACGTCGGACGTTTCGGTCTAATAGACCATCCTCAGGACATATTCATAAAACATAACACAGACCATATACAATTCAACATGAAAAAGACGATGGCCTTAAAAATTTCGATTTTGAATCTGTGAAGATTTTAAAATCTTTTCATAATAAAAATCTTAGGCGGATTTATGAGGCAGGCATAATATCTATGTCACGCATGGTGAACACTAGACTTGGCTTCTTTAATGTTTCCCCTTTTCTAGCAAGATTAATTCTCGACAAACGTACATATAAGTTTTAGATCAAAATAAAATTCTTTTCGTTTTTCATTCAAAATACTCAAATTTTAGGAATACGTTTTCACAACATCGCCCACGTGACGACGACGTGATCATATTTAAACGGAACGCTGATCTTATAAAAGATTTCAGTTATCTGTTTGGATTGGTCTTGCTTTTATGTCCATCGTCTTTTTCATGTTGAATTGTATATGGTCTATGTTAATTATGTTTTATAAATATGTTCCGAAGATGGTCTATTAGGCCGAAACTTCCGACGTTGACATTAAACATTAAAATAGCATAATCGCATATTAGGATTTTTGTTTGTTTTTTTCAGTATATTTTTCTTCATATATATATATATATATATATTTCGATTCTAAGTAGTGTCCTGACTTGTAGGAGGTCTAAATAATGGTGATGTATAAAATTATTTCCCTTAAAATTTACGTCATGTCGACTACGCAGTTATTCATTAACCTACATTTTCATCATTGTATTAAATGCAATGACAACATGGCAGCTCGGAAAACGCCCTCTGATCGTTCTGACAAGAGAAGAACTCCCGAATTTGTTACTGAGGGACTCAGAACCAACACGAAGGCATACACCATGTACTTTGAGGAGGTACTGCTGCCCTGGGTCAAGGGTGTGGCTGCTGGAAAACCCTATAGGACTCTGGTGATAGGACCATGCGACCAAGCAGGGGAAGGCAGTCATGGCTGTCAGGCAATTTCTGCGTCTACATCACTCCTTACATCTGGCAACCAGATTGCAACCCTTTTGATTACTATGTGTGGTGCGCAGTTGAGCGAGAGATTAAAAAAAAAACCTCCTTGTAACACCAAACATGAACTGAAGGCAAGGATTATGGCTGCATTCACCATCTTAAACAAAGAGACCGTCTAGAAGAGTTACAGAAAAAGTTAGCTGCTCGAAGACCTTATGTTTCGCAACAGACGGATAAGCAAGTCACTGCTATAAGATATTTTGACTCATTAAATCTAGTCACCTAACTCCCTAAACCGAAACCCCATTGATTATTAGGTGTGGGGCGCAGTTGACCAAGAGACCAACAAAACTCCTTGTATCACCAGAATTGTCGCAGCAGTACCCAACTTAAACAAGGAGACCATCTAGAAGAGTTGCAGGAGATTCTAAAGTCGTCTGAAGGCCGTGGTTGAAGCTTAAAGCGATTTTATTAAATAAATTTACGCTTTAGTATTTCAGGATATTTTTGAGTAATTTTGGAGCAAATATCTGTTAAAATAAGATGTCAGTGTTATTTTCATTTTTGCGGCGTTTAGACGACAATTTATACATCGCACTCTGCATCTCTATCTATAAAAGGCAGGATGTGTGTGTGTGTGTGTGTGTGTGTGTGTGTGTGTGTGTGTGTGTGTGTGTGTGCGTGCGTGTAACGAATGCATGGCCGCAATTTTCGACGGATTTGCACCAAAATTTACATGCACATGCTCCAAGTTAGGGGGAAGGCCAACTCCCATCGATAGTGGAAATAATCGATGTTTTTCACGCTTCTACGGCAGTTTTCATGTAGTTTGCGGCCATTTTTTACAGGCCAGAGTGAGAGCCTATAGCTGGCTGCCACGAATAGGCAGGAAGATTCTATTGGCCAGCGTGAGAGCCAACAGCTGACTGACACGAATGTTAACTAGCATGCAAAAAAAATCGATAGCTGCATTTGTCTTCAAAAATTTAAATGTAATTTTCTTCGTTATCTACAGTCTTCCTGATTACTCTTCTGTTGTTCTCACTCCTTAATAATGTTTCACTTTTTTCCTATTCATTCACACACAGTAACACCATGAGTCTTAGTGGCTTTACAGCCTTGTATACGGTGAAGTGATTTAAAAAAAAAATAACAAAAGAAGCAGGAGTTTCGATTGAAAACAAGTAGCATCTCTTATATGTCTTCTCCGTCTTTCCACGCAATCAAAACGGATATAGTCCACTATTTGTGAGGCATAGGCAGGAGACGTTAAACATTCTTTCTTTTTTCGACTGAAAGCAAGTGGCGTCACTTATATGTCTTTTACGTCTTTCCACGCAATCAAAACGGATATAGTTCACTATTTGTGAGACATAGGCAGGAGGGGTTAAACATTTTTTTTCTTTTTTCGACTGAAACTATGTGGCGTCTCTTATATCCCTTTTCCCTCTTTCCACGCAATCAAAACGGATATAGTTCCCTACTTATGATGTATTTCGCAGGAGACGTTGTCCATTTAAAATAAATAGAAACATCTTTAAAATAAAAAAAAATATTTGACAAACTTTCGTACTATCGTGATTTCCTATACAAATAGCATAGGTGAGGCACAAGGCTTCAAGTATAGGCCACCTCGTGAGGATCGGACCCACTACTCATTCGTAATTGATCTATCGAGAGAAACTTGCTATTCATGGCACTACGCCATAATGCATATGATTCATAATATCTGGGAATTATTAAGATTCAGATCTTCATTATTACCAGCCGGTATTAAATGTTTCTTGGCACATAAATTCAAATTATACGTAGGAGATTTCTTGCGGCCCACGGTAATCTTTTTCCTATCTTAAATTAAAAACTATATATCAATAACAACACTGTCATACATACTTTTTTTATAATATGATGAACGATTCCCGAGTAGCCGAAGCAAGACTCTCATCGCCAAATAAATTATAATAAAAATTCCTAAGAAAAACAGATATAAGAAGCTAAAAATACTACTTGGTTTCAGTGAGAAAAAGAAAGAAAGAAACAAATGAAAATTAAGTGTTTGAGTATTCCGTTTCGATCGCGTGAGAAGAAAGGGGAAAAGACAACAGAGAAAGAGAAATGGAAAGAAAGAGAAAAAGACAATAGAGAATGAGAAAAAGAAAGAGAGCGAAAAAGAGAATAAAGAATGAGAAAATGAAAGAGAGGGAAAAAGACAATGAGAATGAGAAAATGACAGAAAGGGAAAAAGACAATAGAGAATGAGAAACTGACTGAAAGGTAAAAAGGAATAGAGAAAGAGAAAATGACAGAAAGAGAAAAAGAAATAGAGAATGAGAAAATGAAAGAGAGGGAAAAAGACAATAGAGAATGAAAAAATGAAAGAAAGGGAAAAAGACAATAGAGAATGAGAAACTGACTGAAAGGTAAAAAGGAATAGAGAAAGAGAAAATGAAAGAAAGGGAAGACGACAATAGAGAATGAGAAAATAAAAGTGAGGAAAAAGAAGAATAGAGAATGAGAAAATGAAAGAAAGGGAAAAAGACAATAGAGAATGAGAAAATGAAAGAAAGAGAAAATAACAATAGAAAATGAGGAAATGAAAGAAAGAGAAAAGACAATAGAGAATGAGAAATTGAAAGAACGGGAAAAAGATAAAAGACAATGAGAAATTTAAAGAAAGGGAAAAAGACAACAGAGATGAGAAATTGGAAGAAAAGGAAAAACTCAATAGAGAATGAGAAAATGAAAGAAAGGGAAAAAGACAATAGAGAATGAGAAAATGAAAGAGAGGGAAAAAGACAATAGAGAATGAGAAATGAAAGAAAGGGAAAAAGACAATAGAGAATGAGAAAATGAAAAAAGAAATGAGAAAAAAAGAACAAAAGAGAATGAGAAAATGAAAGAAAGGGAAAAAGACAATAGAGAATGAGAAAATGAAAGAGAGGGAAAAAGAAAATGGAGAATGAGAAAATAAAAGAGAGGGGTAAAAACAATAGAGAATAAGAAAATGAAAGAAAGGAAAAAGAAAATATAGAATGAGAAACTAAAAGAAAGAGAAAAAGACAATAGAGAATGAGAAATTGAAAGAGAGGGAAAAAGACAATAGAGAATGAGAAAATGAAAGAGAGGGAAAAAGACAATAGAGAATGAGAAAATGACAGAAAGGGACAATGACAATAGAGAATGAAAAACGATAGAAAGGTAAAAAGACAATAGAAAATGAAGGAAAGTGAAAAAGACAATAGAGAATGAGAAATTAAAAGAAAGGGAAAAAGAAAATATAGAATGAGAAAATGAAAGAAAGGGAAAAAGACAATAGAGAATGAGGAACTGAAAGAAAGGGAAAAAGACAATAGAGAATGAGAAAATGAAAGAGAGGGAAAAAGACAATAGAGAATGAGAAAATGAAAGAGAGGGAAAAAGACAATAGACAATGAAAAAATGAAAGAAAGGGGAAAAGACAATAGAGAATGAGAAAATGAAAGAGAGGGAAAAAGACAATAGAGAATGAGTAAATGACAGAAAGAGAAAAAGACAACAGGGAATGAGAAAATGAAAGAAAGGGAAAAAGACAATAGTGAATGAGGAACTGAAAGAAAGAGGAAAAGACAACAGGGAATGAGAAAATGAAAGAAAGGGAAAAAGACAATAGAGAATGAGAAAATGACAGAAAGGCTAATGAGAAAAAGACAATAAGAGAAGTAGAAAAAGAAAGGAAGAGGAAAAGACGAAAGAGAATGAGTAAATGATAGAAAGGAAAAAACAATAGAGAATGACAAAATGAAAGAAAGGGGAAAAGACAATAGAGAATGGGAAAATGAAAGAGAGGGAAAAAGACAATAGAGAATGAGAAAATGAAAGAGAGGGAAAAAGACAATAGAGAATGAGAAAATGAAAGAAAGGGAAAAAGACAATAGAGAATGAGAAAATGAAAGAAAGGGAAAAAGACAATAGAGAATGAGAAAATGACGGAAAGGGAAAAAGACAATAGAGAATGAGAAAATGAAAGAAAGGGAAAAAGACAATAGAGAATGAGAAAATGAAAGAGAGGGAAAAAGACAATAGAGAATGAGAAAATGACAGAAAGGGAAAAAACAATAGAGAATGGGAAAATGAAAGAGAGGGAAAAAGACAATAGAGAATGAGAAAATGAAAGAGAGGGAAAAAGACAATAGAGAATGAGAAAATGAAAGAAGGGAAAAGACAATAGAGAATGAGAAAATGAAAGAAAGGGAAAAAGACAATAGAGAATGGGAAAATGAAAGAAAGGGAAAAAGACAATAGAGAATGAGAAAATGAAAGAGAGGGAAAAAGACAATAGAGAATGAGAAAATGAAAGAAAGGGAAAAAGACAATAGAGAATGGGAAAATGAAAGAAAGGGAAAAAGACAATAGAGAATGAGAAAATGAATGAGAGGGAAAAAGACAATAGAGGATGGGAAAATGAAAGAGAGGGAAAAAGACAATAGAGAATGAGAAAATGAAAGAAAGGGAAAAAGACAATAGAGAATGAGAAAATGAAAGAAAGGGAAAAAGACAATAGAGAATGAGAAAATGAAAGAAAGGGAAAAAGACAATAAAGAATGAGAAAATGAAAGAAAGGGAAAAAGACAATAGAGAATGAAAAAATGAAAGAGAGGGAAAAAGACAATAGAGAATGAGAAAATGACAGAAAGGGAAAAAACAATAGAGAATGAGAAAATGAAAGAGAGGGAAAAAGACAATAGAGAATGAGAAAATGAAAGAGAGGGAAAAAGACAATAGAGAATGAGAAAATGAAAGAGAGGGAAAAAGACAATAGAGAATGAGAAAATGAAAGAAAGGGAAAAAGACAATAGAGAATGAGAAAATGAAAGAAAGGGAAAAAGACAATAGAGAATGAGAAAATGAAAGAAAGGGAAAAAGACAATAGAGAATGAGAAAATGAAAGAAAGGGAAAAAGACAATAGAGAATGAGAAAATGAAAGAAAGGGAAAAAGACAATAGAGAATGAGAAAATGAAAGAGTGGGAAAAAGACAATAGAGAATGAGAAAATGAAAGAGAGGGAAAAAGACAATAGAGAATGAGAAAATGAAAGAAAGGGAAAAAGACAATAGAGAATGAGAAAATGAAAGAAAGGGAAAAAGACAATAGAGAATGAGAAAATGACAGAAAGGGACAATGACAATAGAGAATGAAAAACGATAGAAAGGTAAAAAGACAATAGAAAATGAAGGAAAGTGAAAAAGACAATAGAGAATGAGAAATTAAAAGAAAGGGAAAAAGAAAATATAGAATGAGAAAATGAAAGAAAGGGAAAAAGACAATAGAGAATGAGGAACTGAAAGAAAGGGAAAAAGACAATAGAGAATGAGAAAATGAAAGAGAGGGAAAAAGACAATAGAGAATGAGAAAATGAAAGAGAGGGAAAAAGACAATAGACAATGAAAAAATGAAAGAAAGGGGAAAAGACAATAGAGAATGAGAAAATGAAAGAGAGGGAAAAGACAATAGAGAATGAGTAAATGACAGAAAGAGAAAAGACAACAGGGAATGAGAAAATGAAAGAAAGGGAAAAGACAATAGTGAATGAGGAACTGAAAGAAAGAGGAAAAGACAACAGGGAATGAGAAATGAAAGAAAGGAAAAAAGACAATAGAGAATGAGAAATGACAGAAAGGCTAATGAGAAAAAGACAATAAGAGAAGTAGAAAAGAAAGGAAGAGGAAAAGACGAAAGAGAATGAGTAAATGATAGAAAGGGAAAAAACAATAGAGAATGACAAAATGAAAGAAAGGGGAAAAGACAATAGAGAATGGGAAAATGAAAGAGAGGAAAAAGACAATAGAGAATGAGAAATGAAAGAGAGGGAAAAAAAGACAATAGAGAATGAGAAAATGAAAGAAAGGGAAAAAGACAATAGAGAATGAGAAAATGAAAGAAAGGGAAAAAGACAATAGAGAATGAGAAAATGACGGAAAGGGAAAAAGACAATAGAGAATGAGAAAATGAAAGAAAGGGAAAAAGACAATAGAGAATGAGAAAATGAAAGAGAGGGAAAAGACAATAGAGAATGAGAAAATGACAGAAAGGGAAAAAACAATAGAGAATGGGAAAATGAAAGAGAGGGAAAAAGACAATAGAGAATGAGAAAATGAAAGAGAGGGAAAAAGACAATAGAGAATGAGAAAATGAAAGAGAGGGAAAAAGACAATAGAGAATGAGAAAATGAAAGAAAGGGAAAAAGACAATAGAGAATGAGAAAATGACAGAAAGGGACAATGACAATAGAGATGAAAAACGATAGAAAGGTAAAAAGACAATAGAAAATGAAGGAAAGTGAAAAAGACAATAGAGAATGAGAAATTAAAAGAAAGGGAAAAAGAAAATATAGAATGAGAAAATGAAAGAAAGGGAAAAAGACAATAGAGAATGAGGAACTGAAAGAAAGGGAAAAAGACAATAGAGAATGAGAAAATGAAAGAGAGGGAAAAAGACAATAGAGAATGAGAAAATGAAAGAGAGGGAAAAAGACAATAGACAATGAAAAAATGAAAGAAAGGGGAAAAGACAATAGAGAATGAGAAAATGAAAGAGAGGGAAAAAGACAATAGAGAATGAGTAAATGACAGAAAGAGAAAAAGACAACAGGGAATGAGAAAATGAAAGAAAGGGAAAAAGACAATAGTGAATGAGGAACTGAAAGAAAGAGGAAAAGACAACAGGGAATGAGAAAATGAAAGAAAGGGAAAAAGACAATAGAGAATGAGAAAATGACAGAAAGGCTAATGAAAAAAGACAATAAGAGAAGTAGAAAAGACAGGAAGAGGAAAAAGACGAAAGAGAATGAGAAATGATAGAAAGGAAAAAACAATAGAGAATGACAAAATGAAAGAAAGGGGAAAAGACAATAGAGAATGGGAAAATGAAAGAGAGGAAAAAAAGACAATAGAGAATGAGAAATGAAAGAGAGGAAAAGACAATAGAGAATGAGAAATGAAAGAAAGGGAAAAGAGAGAATAGAGAATGAGAAAATGAAAAGAAAGGGAAAAACAAAAAGGAGAGAATGAGAAAAAACGGAAAGGGAAAAGACAAGACAAGAGAATGAGAAAATGAGAAAGAAAGGGAAAAGACAATAGAGAATGAGAAAATGAAAGAGAGGGAAAAGACAATAGAGAATGAGAAAATGAAAGAAAGGAAAAACAATAGAGAATGGGAAATGAAAGAGAGGGAAAAAGACAATAGAGAATGAGAAAATGAAAGAGAGGGAAAAGACAATAGAGAATGAGAAAATGAAAGAGAGGGAAAAAAATAGAGAATGAGAAAATGAAAGAAAAGGGAAAAAGACAAAGAGAATGGGAAAATGAAAGAAAGGGAAAAGACAATAGAGAATGAGAAAATGAAAGAGAGGGAAAAGACAATAGAGAATGAGAAAATGAAAGAAAGGGAAAAGACAATAGAGAATGAGAAAATGAAAAGAAAGGGAAAAAAGACAATAGAGAATGAGAAAATGAAAAGAAAGGGAAAAGACAATAGAGAATGAAAGAAAATGACGGAAAGGAAAAAGACAATAGAGAATGAGAAATGAAAAATGAAAAGAAAAAAAGACAATAGAGAATGAGAAAATGAAAGAGAGGGAAAAGAAAATAGAGAAAGAAAGACAGAAAGGGAAAAAATAGAGAATATTAACAAAAAATGAAAGAGAGGGAAAAGACAATAGAAATGAGAAAATGAAAAGAGGGAAAAGAAAAGAGAATGAGAAATGAAAAGAAAGGGAAAAAGACAATAGAGAATAAGAAAATGAAAGAAAGGGAAAAAGAAAAGAGAATGGAAAAATGAAAGAAAGGGAAAAAAGACAATAGAGAATGAGAAAATGAAAGAGAGGGAAAAAAAGACAATAGAGAATGAGAAAATGAAAGAGAGGGAAAAAGACAATAGAGAATGAGAAAATGAAAGAGAGGGAAAAAGACAATAGAGAATGAGAAAATGAAAGAAAGGGAAAAAGACAATAGAGAATGAGAAAATGAAAGAGGGGGAAAAAGAAACAATAGAGAATGAGAAAATGAAAGGGAAAAAGGGAAAAGAAAAAGAGAATGAGAAAATGAAAGAAAGGGAAAAAGACAATAGAGAATGAGAAAATGAAAGAAAGGGAAAAAGACAATAGAGAATGAGAAAATGACAGAAAGGGACAATGACAATAGAGAATGAAAAACGATAGAAAGGTAAAAAGACAATAGAAAAAGGAAGGAAAGTGAAAAAAGACAATAGAGAATGAGAAATTAAAAAGAAAGGGAAAAAAAAAAATAGAATGAGAAAATGAAAGAAAGGGAAAAGACAATAGAGAATGAGGAACTGAAAGAAAGGGAAAACAATAGAGAATGAACAAAAATGAAAGAGAGGGAAAAGACAATAGAGAATGAGAAAATGAAAGAGAGGGAAAAAAGACAATAGACAATGAGAAAAAAAAATGAAAAAAGAAAGGGGAAAAGACAATAGAGAATGAGAAAATGAAAGAGAGAAAAAAAGACAATAGAGAATGAGTAAATGAAAGAAAGAGAAAAGACAACAGGAATGAGAAAATGAAAGAAAGGGAAAAAGACAATAGTGAATGAGGAACTGAAAGAAAGAGGAAAAGACAACAGGGAATGAGAAATGAAAAAAAGGGAAAAAGACAATAGAGAATGAGAAAAAATGACAGAAAGGCTAATGAGAAAAGACAATAAGAGAAGTAAAAAAAAGAAAGGAAGAGGAAAAGACGAAAGAGAAAATGAGTAAATGAAAGAAAGGAAAAAACAATAGAGAATGAGAAAATGAAAGAAAGGGGAAAAGACAATAGAGAATGGGAAAATGAAAGAGAGGGAAAAGACAATAGAGAATGAGAAAATGAAAGAGAGGGAAAAGACAATAGAGAATGAGAAAATGAAAGAAAGGGAAAAGACAATAGAGAATGAGAAAATGAAAGAAAGGGAAAAGACAATGAGAGAATGAGAAAATGACGGAGAAAGAAAGAAAAAGACAATAGAAAAGAATGAGAAAATGAAAGAAAGGGAAAAAGACAATAGAGAATGAGAAAAAATGAAAGAAAGGAAAAAGACAATAGAGAATGAGAAATGACAGAAAGGGAAAAACAATAGAGAATGGGAAAATGAAAGAAAGGGAAAAGACAATAGAGAATGAGAAAAATGAAAGAGAGGGAAAAAGACAATAGAGAATGAGAAAATGAAAGAGAGGGAAAAAGACAATAGAGAATGAGAAAATGAAAGAAAGGGAAAAAGACAATAGAGAATGGGAAAATGAAAGAAAGGGAAAAAGACAATAGAGAATGAGAAAATGAAAGAGAGGGAAAAGACAATAGAGAATGAAAGAAATGAAAGAGAAAAGGGAAAAAGACAATAGAGAAAAAGGGAAATGAAAGAAAGGGAAAAAACACAATAGAGAATGAGAAAATGAAAGAGAGGGAAAAGACAATAGAGAATGGGAAATGAAAGAGAGGGAAAAGACAATAGAGAATGAGAAAATGAAAGAAAGGAAAAAAAAGACAATAGAGAATGAGAAAATGAAAAGAAAGGAAAAAAGACAATAGAGAATGAGAAAATGAAAGAAAGGGAAAAAAGACAATAGAGAATGAGAAATGAAAGAAAGGGAAAAAGACAATAGAGAATGAGAAATGAAAGAAAGGAAAAAAAGACAAAGAGAATGAGAAATGAAAGAAAAAAGGGAAAAGACAATAGAGAATGAGAAAATGAAAGAAAGGGAAAAAGACAATAGAGAAATGAAAGAAATGAAAAAGAAATGAGAAAAAAAGAAAGGGAAAAAAGACAAAGAGAAAGAGAAAATGAAAAAAAAGGGAAAAGACAATAGAGAATGAGAAAATGAAAGAAAGGGAAAATGACAATAGAGAATGAAAAACGATAGAAAGGTAAAAAGACAATAGAAAATGAAAAAAAAGAAAGGGAAAAGACAATAGAGAATGAGAAAATTAAAAGAAAGGGAAAAGAGAAAAAAGAGAGAATGAGAAGGAAAAGAAAAAAGGAAAAAGACAATAGAGAATGAGAAACTGAAAGAAAGGGAAAAAGACAATAGAGAATGAGAAAATGAGAAAAAAAGACAAAAGAATGAGGGAAAGAAAAAAAGAAATAGAGAATGAAAAAAATGAAAGAGAGGGAAAAGACAATAGAGAATGAAAAAATGAAAGAAAAAAGGGAAAAAAAAAGAGATAATAGAGAATGAGAAAATGAAAGAGAGGGAAAAAGACAATAGAGAATGAGAAAAATGAAAGAAAGGAAAAAAAGACAACAGGGAATGAGAAAATGAAAGAAAGGGGAAAAAAGAATAAAAAAGAAAATAAAGAAATGAGGAAAAAAAGAAAGAGGAAAAGACAAAGGGAATGAGAAAATGAAAGAAAGGAAAAAAAGACAATAGAGAATGAGAAAAAATGACAGTTTTTAGAGAATGAGAAAAAAAGAAAATAAAAAAGAAAAGAATAAGAAGTAGAAAAAGAAAAAAGAGAAAAATTGGTTTGAAAGAGAAAATGAAAGAAAATGAAAGAAAGGAAAAAAAAGAATGGGAAAAGAAAGAAGGGAAAAGACAAAATGAAAGAAAGGGGAATAGAAAGATTTCTTTTGGTTTAGAAGAAAAATGAAAGGAAAAGAAAAGAGAAAATGACAAAAGAGAAGGAGAGATGAAAAAAAGGGAAAATAGAGAATGAGAAAATGAAAGAAAGGGAAAAAGACAATAGAGAATGAGAAAATGAAAGAAAGGGAAAAAGACAATAGAGAATGAGAAAATGAAAAGAAGGTAATAAAAAAGACAATAGAGAATGAGAAAATGAAAGAAAAAAAAAAGACAATAGAGAATGAGATGAAAATGAAAGAAGGGAAAAAGACAATAGAGAATGAGAAAATGAAAGAAAGGGAAATTCTTAAGGAAAGACAATAGAGAATGAAAAAATGAAAGAAAAAGGGAAAAAAGACAAAAAAGAGAGAATGAAAAAATGAAAGAGAAAGAAGAATTGAAACAATAGAGAATGGGAAATGGAAAGAAAGAGGAAAAGGAAAGAAAGGAAAAGAGAAAAAGATGGAAAATGAAAGAAAGGGAAAAAAATGAAAAAATTAAAATGAGAAAAAAGACAAAAATGAAAATGAAAAGAAAGGAAAAAGAAGATGAGAATGAAAAAATGAATGAAAGACAAAAAAACAAAAGAAAAAAAAAAAAAGACAACAGAGAAGAATGAGAAAAGACAATAAGAATGAGGGAAAAAAAAGACAATAGAGAAAGAGAAAAATGAAAGAAAGGGAAATAGAAAAGAGAAAAAAGAGAATGGAAAAAAAAAAGGGAAAAGGGAAAAGAAAAAAAAAGAAAAAAAAAGACGAGAAAAATGAAAATGAAAGAAAGGGAAAAGACAAAGAGAATGAAAAAAAAGAAAGAAATAGAGAATGAAAAGAAAAAAGGAAAAAGAGAATGAGAGAAAGAAAGAAAAAGGAAAAAAAGACAATAGAGAATGAGGGAAAAACAGAAATGAAAAAAGGGGAAAAGACAATAGAGAATGAAAGAAATGAAAAAGAAAGGGAAAAAAGAAAAAAATAGAGAATGAGAAAATGAAAGAATGAGAAAAAAGACAAAAAAGAAAATGAGAAAAGAAAAGAAAGGGAAAAAACAATAGAGAATGAGAAAAATGAAAGAAAGAGGGAAAAAAAAGAGAATGAAAAAAGAAAGGAAAAGCTAAAGAAGAGAATGAAAGAAAATGAAGAAAAGGGAAAAAAGACAATAGAGAATGAGAAATGAAAAAAAGGGAAAAAAGAGAGGGAAAAAGAAAAACAGCCCAAGAGAATGAGAAAATGAAAGAGAAGGGTATAAAAAAATATATATTTGAAAAATGAAAGAAAGGGAAATTACAATAGATAATATAGAAAATGAAAGAAAGGGAAAAAGACAATAGAGAATGAGAAAATGAAAGAAAGGGAAAAAGACAATAGAGAATGAGAAAATGAAAGAAAGGGAAAAAGACAATAGAGAATGAGAAAATGAAAGAAAGGGAAAAAGACAATAGAGAATGAGAAAATGAAAGAAAGGGAAAAAGACAATAGAGAATGAGAAAATGAAAGAAAGGGAAAAAGACAATAGAGAGAATGAGAAAACAAAAGAAAGGGAAAAAGACAAGGGAAAAAGACAAAATGAAAGAAAGGGAAAAAGACAATAGAGAATGAGAAAATGAAAGAAAGGAAAAAAGACAATAGAGAATGAGAAAATGAAAGATAGGGCAAAAAAAGACAATAGAGAATGAGAAAATGAAAGAAAGGGAAAAGACAATAGAGAATGAGAAAATGAAAGAAAGGGAAAAAGACAATAGAGAATGAGAAAATGAAAGGTTTTAAAAAAAAATAGAGAATAGAGAATGAAAAAAAATGAAAGAAAGGGAAAAGACAATAGAGAATGAGAAAATGAAAGAAAGGGAAAAGACAAAGAAGAGAATGAGAAAATGTATTTGGGAAAAAGACAATAGAGAATGAGAAATGAAAGAAAAAAAAAGACAATAGAGAATGAGAAAATGAAAGAGAGGGAAAAAGACAATAGAGAATGAGAAAATGAAAAATGACAAAGAGAATGGGAAAAAAGAAAGGGAAAAAAATAGAGAATGAGAAAAATGAAAGAAAGGGAAAAAGACAATAGAGAATGAGAAAATGAAAGAAAGGGAAAAGACAATAGAGAATGAGAAAATGAAAGAAAGGGAAAAGACAATAGAGAATGAGAAAATGAAAGAAAGGAAAAGACAAGAGAGAAAGGGAAAAGAAAATAGAGAATGAGAAAATGAAAGAGAATGAGAAAATGAAAGGAGGGAAAAAGACAATAGAGAATGAAAAATGAAAGAGAGGAAAAAGACAATAGAGAATGAGAAATGAAAGAGAGGGAAAAAAAAGACAATAGAGAATGAGAAAAATGAAAGAGAGGGAAAAGACAATAGAGAATGAGAAATGAAAGAAGGGGAAAGAGAATGAAAACAAGGGGAAAGAGGGAATGAGAAAATGAAAGAAAGGGAAAAAGAGAGAATGGAAAAAGAAAAAGACAATAGAGAATGAGAAAATGAAAGAAGAGGAAAAAGACATTTAGAGAATGAGAAAATGAAAGAGAGGGAAAAAAGAGAAATAGAGGAATTTATTAAAAGAATTTGTTGAATTTTCATCTGTGGGTAAAAGACAATAGACCCAAATGAAAGGAGGGAAAAAGCAATAGAGAATTGAAAGATTGAGGAAAAAGTTTCATGAATTATCCAGCATTCAAATTAGAATGGAAATAGCGTAATCGTTTCTATGAATTTCAGCTGAGTACTAAATTCATCTGTGGGAAAAGTCAAGCATTCACTGAATATAGAATTAAAATAAAAATGAAATTTGATGTAAAACAGTTCAGCAACTTTTTCCTGTTGCCTCAAGTCTAGCAGTTTCTTTTCCAGCATTTTTGTGTTTGAGGCAATATTATATAAACTCATTGTTTCAGCTCCATTTTTCCAGACAAATTTAATCTTCAAAAATTTAAATGAAAAGCATTCACTAAGGAGTTATCTACACAGTGTTCCTGATTCTTTTTTCTTGTTCTCACTCCTTAATAATATTTCACTTTTTCATAATAATAAATTATAATAAAAAATCCTCAGAAAAACAGATATAACAAGCTAAAAATAACAAAGTATATATTTATGATATAAAGAAATCCTGCATATGTTTCCACCATAGCTTGTTAAATCGTATGTTCTAGAGAGAAAACTGTCGCAGTTGATAACGAAATATAACAGGGTTTCTTTTAAGACATATTCTTGTCTTTGATCTCTCCGTCTCACTTCATAGACCTTCACAACTTCCTATTCTTCGCAGTTGTAAGAGATATTTGTCTACTTACTATCACTCGATTCTACCATCTGTTTCCTGAGTGTTTTAATTCTACAAGGTTTATTTCCTCTTTATATGTCCTCGAAATTTCGGCAGTTATTTTCTGATTGCAAATTTAATTGTGCTTTTTTTCGTTTCTCTCTACTTTCTCTACGTTTCCTATACATGGTATTCTCAGCATGTTTCTGTAGAACAACATTTCTGTTGTTCCAAGTTTCTTCTTCATCTGTTTCTTTGTTTCTGTTGCCTCAAGTCTCTTCTTCATCTGTGAGGATATTGTCCAGCATTCATTGCCATATAGGAGGACTGATATTATATATTCGTTCAGAACCCCTTTATTTGTTTCTGTTGCCTCAATTCTCTTCTTCATCTTTGAGGAAATTGTCAAGCATTCACTGCCATATAGGAGGACTGATATTATATAACCGTCCAGCACCCTTTTCTTTGTTTCTATTGCCTCAAGTCTCTTCTTCATCTGTGAGGAAATTGTCCAGCATTCACTGCCATATAGGAGGACTGATATTATATAACCGTTCAGCACCATTTTCTTTGTTTCTGTTGCCTCAAGTCTCTTCTTCATCTGTGAGGAAATTGTCCAGCATTCACTGCCATATAGGAGGACTGATATTATATAACCGTTCAACACCCTTTTCTTTGTTTCTGTTGCCTCAAGTCTCTTCTTCATCTGTGAGGATATTGTCCAGCATTCATTGCCATATAGGAGGTCTGATATTATATAACCGTTCAGCAGCCTTTTCTTTGTTTCTGTTGCCTCAAGTCTCTTCTTCATCTGTGAGGATATTGTCCAGCATTCATTGCCATATAGGAGGACTGATATTATATAACCGTTCAGCACCCTTTTCTTTGTTTCTGTTACCTCAAGTCTCTTCTTCATCTGTGAGGAAATTGTCCAGCATTCATTGCCATGTAGGAGGACTGATATTATATATTCGTTCAGCACCCCTTTATTTGTTTCTGTTGCCTCAATTCTCTTCTTCATCTTTGAGGAAATTGTCAAGCATTCACTGCCATATAGGAGGACTGATATTATATAACCGTCCAGCATTCTTTCTTTTGTTTCTATTGCCTCAAGTCTCTTCTTCATCTTTGAGGAAATTGTCCATCATTCACTGCCATATAGGAGAACTGATATTATATAACCGTTCAGTATTTTTTTCTTTGTTTCTGTTGCCTCAAGTCTCTTCTTCATCGTTGAGGAAATTGTCCAGCATTCACTGCCATACAGGAGGACTGATATTACGTAACCGTTCAGTATTCTTTTTTGTTTTGTTTCTATTGCCTCAAGTCTCTTCATCATCGTTGAGGAAATTGTCCATCATTCACTGACATATAGGAGGACTGATATTATATAACAGTTTAGTATTCTTTTCTTTGTTTCTATTGCCTCAAGTCTCTTCTTCATCTTTGAGGAGATTGTCCATCATTCACTGACATATAGGAGGAAGGATATTATATAATAGTTCAGTATTCTTTTATTTGTTTCTGTTGCCTCAAGTCTCTTCTTCATCTTTGAGGGAGATTGTCCATCATTCACTGACATACAGGAGGACTGATATTACGTAACAGTTTAGTAATCTTTTCTTTGTTTCTGTTGCCTCAAGTCTCTTCTTCATCTTTGAGGGGATTGTCCATCATTCACTGCCATATAGGAGGACAGATATTACGTAACAGTTTCAGCATTTTTTCTTTTGTTTCTGTTGCCTCAAGTCTCTTCTTCATCTTTGAGGAGATTGTCCATCATTCACTGACATACAGGAGGACAGATATTATATAACAGTTCAGTACCCTTTTCTTTGTTTCTATTGCCTCAAGTCTCTTCTTCATCTTTGAGGAAATTGTCCATCATTCACTGACATACAGGAGGACTGATATTACGTAATAGTTCAGTATTTTTTCTTTGTTTCTATTGCCTCAAGTCTCTTCTTCATCGTTGAGGAGATTGTCCATCATTCATTGACATACAGGAGGACTGATATTATATAACAGTTCAGTATTCTTTTCTTTGTTTCTGTTGCCTCAAGTCTCTTCTTCATCTTTGAGGAGATTGTCCATCATTCATTGACATACAGGAGGACTGATATCATATAACAGTTTAGTATTCTTTCTTTGTTTCTGTTGCCTCAAGTCTCTTCTTCATCTTTGAGGAGATTGTCCATCATTCATTGACATACAGGAGGACTGATATTACGTAACAGTTTAGTATTCTTTTCTTTGTTTCTATTGCCTCAAGTCTCTTCTTCATCTTTGAGGGATTGTCCATCATTCACTGCCATACAGGAGGACTGATATTATATAACAGTTCAGTATTCTTTTCTTTTTGTTTCTGTTGCCTCAAGTCTCTTCTTCATCTTTGAGGAGATTGTCCATCATTCACTGACATACAGGAGGACTGATATTATATAACAGTTTATTTTTTTCTTTGTTTCTGTTGCCTCAAGTCTCTTCTTCATCTTTGAGGGGATTGTCCAGCATTCACTGACATATAGGAGGACAGATATCACGTAACAGTTTAGTATTCTTTTCTTTTGTTTCTATTGCCTCAAGTCTCTTCTTCATCTTTGAGGAGATTGTCCATCATTCACTGCCATACAGGAAGACTGATATCACGTAACAGTTTAGTATTCTTTTCTTTGTTTCTATTGCCTCAAGTCTCTGCTTCATCTTTGAGGGGATTGTCCATCATTCACTGACATACAGGAGGACAGATATCACGTAACTGTTTAGTATTTTTTTTTTGTTTCTGTTGCCTCAAGTCTCTTCTTCATCTTTGAGGAGATTGTCCATCATTCACTGACATGCAGGAGGACTGATATTACGTAACAGTTTAGTATTCTTTTCATCTTTGTTTCTGTTGCCTCAAGTCTCTTCTTCATCTTTGAGGAGATTGTCCATCATTCGCTGACATACAGGAGGATAGATATTACGTAACAATTTAGTATTTTTTCTTTTGTTTCTATTGCCTCAAATCTCTTCTTCAAATTTGAGGGATTGTCCATCATTCACTGACATATAGGAGGACAGATATCACGTAACCGTTTAGTATTAGTTTTTTCTTTGTTTCTATTGCCTCAAGTCTCTTCTTCATCTTTGAGGTGGATTGTCCAGCATTCACTGCCATACAGGAGGACAGATATTACGTAACAGTTTAGTACCTTTTTATTTGTTTCTGTTGCCTCAAGTCTCTTCTTCATCTTTGAGGGGATTGTCCATCATTCATTGACATACAGGAGGACTGATATTATATATTCAGTTTAGTATTCTTTTTATTTGTTTCTGTTGCCTCAAGTCTCTTCTTCATCTTTGAAATGGATTGTCCATCATTCACTACCATACAGTAGGACAGATATCACGTAACAGTTTAGTATTCTTTCTTTGTTTCTATTGCCTCAAGTATATTCTTCATCGTTGAGTGGATTGTCCATCATTCACTACCATACAGTAGGACAGATATCACGTAACAGTTCAGCATTTTTCTTTGTTTCTATTGCCTCAAGTCTCTTCTTCATCTTTTGAGGGATTGTCCATCATTCACTGCCATATAGGAGGACTGATATTACGTAACAGTTTTAGTATTTTTCTTTGTTTCTTTTGCCTCAAGTCTCTTCTTCATCTTTGAGGGGATTGTCCATCATTCATTGACATATAGGAGGACAGATATCACGTAACAGTTTAGTATTCTTTTCTTTGTTTCTATTGCCTCAAGTCTCTTCTTCATTTTGAGGAGATTGTCCATCATTCGCTGACATACAGGAGAACAGATATCACGTAACAGTTTAGTATTCTTTCTTTGTTTCTATTGCCTCAAGTCTCTTCTTCATCTTTGATAAGATTATCCATCATTCACTGACATACAGGAGGAAGGATATCACGTAATAGTTTAGTATTCTTTATTTGTTTCTGTTGCCTCAAGTCTCTTCTTCATCTTTGATAAGATTATCCATCATTCACTGACATACAGTAGGAAGGATATGACGTAACAGTTTAGTAATCTTTCTTTGTTTCTGTTGCCTCAAGTCTCGTCTTCATCTTTGAGGGGATTGTCCATCATTCGCTGACATGCAGGAGGACAGATATTACGTAACAGTTTAGTATTATTTCTTCGTTTCTGTTGCCTCAAGTCTCTTCTTCATCTTTGGCGGGATTGTCCATCATTCGCTGACATACAGGAGGACAGATATCACGTAACAGTTTAGTATACTTTCTTTGTTTCTATTGCCTCAAGTCTCTTCTTCATCTTTGAGGAGATTGTCCATCATTCGCTGACATACATGAGGACAGGTATCACGTAATAGTTAAGTATTCTTTCTTTGTTTCTATTGCCTCAAGTCTCTTCTTCATCGTTGAAGAGATTGTCCATCATTCGCTGACATACATGAGGACAGGTATCACGTAACAGTTAAGTATTCTTTCTTTGTTTCTGTTGCCTCAAGTCTCTTTTTCATCTTTGATAAGATGATCTATCATTCGCTGACATACAGGAGGAAGGATATCACGTAATAGTTTAGTATTCTTTCTTTGTTTCTGTTGCCTCAAGTCTCTTCTTCATCTTTGATGAGATTTTCTATCATTCGCTGACATACATGAGGACAGGTATCACGTAACAGTTTAGTATTCTTTCTTTGTTTCTGTTGCCTCAAGTCTCTTCTTCAAATTTGAAATGGATTGTCCATCATTCACTACCATACAGGAAGACAGATATCACGTAACAGTTTAGTATTATTTTTTTGTTTCTACTATCTCAAATCTCTTCTTCATCTTTGAGGAGATTGTCCATCATTCACTACCATATAGGAGGACAGATATTATATAACAGTTTAGTACCATTTTCTTTGTTTCTATTGCCTCAAGTATATTCTTCATCGTTGAGTGGATTGTCCATCATTCACTACCATACAGGAAGACAGATATCACGTAACAGTTTAGTATTATTTTTTTGTTTCTACTATCTCAAATCTCTTCCTCATCTTTGAGGAGATTGTCCATCATTCACTACCATACAGTAGGACAGATATCACGTAACAGTTTAGTATTCTTTCTTTGTTTCTGTTGCCTCAAGTCTCTTCTTCAAATTTGAAATGGATTGTCCAACATTCACTACCATACAGGAGGACAGATATCACGTAACATTTTAGTATTATGTTTTTGTTTCTACTATCTCAAGTCTCTTCTTTATCTTTGAGGAGATTCTCCATCATTCGCTGACATACAGGAGGACTGATATCACGTAACAGTTTAGTATTTTTTCTTTGTTTCTGTTGCCTCAAGTCTCTTCTTCAAATTTGAAATGGATTGTCCATCATTCACTACCATACAGGAGGACAGATATCACGTAACAGTTTAGTATTATGTTTTTGTTTCTACTATCTCAAGTCTCTTCTTCATATTTGAGGAGATTGTCCATTATTTTCCTGACATACATGAGGACAGATATCACGTAACAGTTTAGTATTCTTTCTTTGTTTCTATTGCCTCAAGTCTTTTCTTCATCTTTGAGGAGATTGTCCATTATTCGCTGACATACAGGAGGACAGATATCACGTAACATTTTAGTATTCTTTCTTTGTTTCTATTGCCTCAATCTCTTCTTCATCTTTGAGTGGATTGTCCATCATTCGCTGACATACAGGAGGACAGATATCACGTAACAGTTCAGTATTATTTATTTGTTTCTCTTGCCTCCAGTCTCTTCTTCATCTTTGAGGGGATTGTCCATCATTCGCTGACATACAGGAGGACAGATATCACGTAACAGTTTAGTATTCTTTCTTTGTTTCTGTTGCCTCAAGTCTCTTCTTCAAATTTGAAATGGATTGTCCATCATTCACTACCATACAGGAGGACAGATATCACGTAACAGTTTAGTATTCTTTCTTTTTTTCTATTGCCTCAAGTCTCTTCTTCATTTTTGATGAGATTCTCCATCATTCGCTGACATACAGGAGGAGAGATATCACGTAACAGTTTAGTATTCTTTCTTTGTTTCTATAGCCTCAAGTCTTTTCTTCATCTTTGAGGAGATTGTCCATCATTCGCTGACATACATGAGGACAGATATCACGTAACAGTTTAGTATTCTTTCTTTGTTTCTCTTGCCTCAAGTATCTTCTTTATCTTTGAGGAGATTCACCATCATTTGCTGATATACAGGAGGAGAGATATCACGTAACAGTTTAGTATTCTTTCTTTGTTTCTATTGACTCAAGTCTTTTCTTCATCTTTGAGGAGATTGTCCATTATTCGCTGACATACAGGAGGACAGATATCACGTAACATTTTAGTATTCTTTCTTTGTTTATATTGCCTCCAGTCTCTTCTTCATCTTTGAGGGGATTGTCCATCATTCGCTGACATACAGGAGGACAGATATCACGTAACAGTTTAGTATTCTTTCTTTGTTTCTATTGCCTCAAGTCTTTTCTTCATCTTTGAGGAGATTGTCCATCATTTGCTGACATACAGGAAGACTGATATCACGTAACAGTTTAGTATTCTTTCTTTGTTTCTGTTGCCTCAAGTCTCTTCTTCATTTGAAATGGATTGTCCATCATTCACTACCATACAGGAGGACAGATATTATATAACTGTTTAGTATTATTTTTTTTGTTTCTGTTGCCTCAAGTCTCTTCTTCATCTTTGAGTGGATTGTCCATCATTCGCTGCCATACAAGAGGACATATATCACGTAACAATTTAGTATTCTTTCTTTGTTTCTGCTGCGTCAAGTCTCTTCTTCATCTTTGAGGAGATTGTCCATTATTTTCCTGACATACATGAGGACAGATATCACGTAACAGTTTAGTATTCTTTCTTTGTTTCTCTTGCCTCAAGTATCTTCTTTATCTTTGAGGAGATTGTCCATCATTCGCTGACATACAGGAGGACTGATATCACGTAACATTTTAGTATTATTTATTAGTTTCTCTTGCCTCCATCTCTTCTTCATCTTTGCGGGGATTGTCCATCATTCGCTGACATACAGGAGGACAGATATCCCGTAACAGTTTAATATTCTTTTCTTTGTTTCTATTGCCTCAAGTCTCTTCTTCATTTTGATGAGATTGTCCATCATTCACTACATATAGGAGGACTGATATCACGTAACAGTTCAGTACCATTTTCTTTGTTTCTATTGCCTCAAGTCTCTTCTTCATCTTTGAGGAGATTGTCCAGCATTCACTGCCATATAGGAGGACTGATATTATTTAACCGTTTAGTACCCTTTTCTTTGTTTCTGTTGCCTCAAGTCTCTTCTTCATCTTTGAGGAGATTGTCCAGCATTCACTGACATATAGGAGGATAGATATTACGTAACAGTTTAGTACCATTTTCTTTGTTTCTATTGCCTCAAGTCTCTTCTTCATCTTTGAGGATATTGTCCATCATTCACTGCCATATAGGAGGACAGATATCACGTAAAAGTTTAGTATTCTTTCTTTGTTTCTATTGCCTCAAGTCTCTTATTCATCTGTTGAGGAGATTGTCCAGCATTCACTGCCATACAGGAGGACAGATATTATATAACAGTTTAGTATCTTTTATTTGTTTCTTTGCCTCAAGTTTCTTCTTCATCTGTTGAGGGGATTGTCCATCATTCACTACCATACAGGAGGACTGATATTACGTAACAGTTTAGTACCCTTTAATTTGTTTCTGTTGCCTCAAGTCTCTTCTTCAATTTGAAGGAAATTGTCCATCATTCACTACCATACAGGAGGACAGATATTATATAACAGTTCAGTATTATTTTTTTGTTTCTATCTCCTCAGCCTCTTCTTCATCTTGAGGAGATTGTCCATCATTCACTGCCATATAGGAGGACTGATTATATAACAGTTTAGTATTCTTTTCTTTGTTTCTGTTGCCTCAAGTCTCTTCTTCATCTTTGAGGAAATTGTCCATCATTCACTGCCATACAGGAGGACAGATATCATATAACAGTTTAGCATTCTTTTCTTTGTTTCTTTTGCCTCAAGTCTCTTCTTCATCTTTGAGGAATTGTCCATCATTACACTGACATACAGGAGGACTGATATTATATAACAGTTCAGTACCCATTTCTTTGTTTCTATTGCCTCAAGTCTCTTCTTCATCTGTTAGGAGATTGTCCATCATTCACTACCATATAGGAGGACTGATATTACGTAACAGTTTAGTACCATTTTCTTTGTTTCTGTTGCCTCAAGTCTCTTTCTTCATCCGTGAGGAAATTGTCCAGCATTCACTGCCATATATTTGAGGACTGATATTATATAACGTAACAGTTTATTTTTTTTTGTTTCTGTTGCCTCAAGTCTCTTCTTCATCTTTGAGGAAATTGTCCAGCATTCATTGCCATATATGAGGACAGATATTACGTAACCGTTTAGTACCCTTTTCTTTGTTTCTGTTGCCTCAAGTCTCTTCTTCATCTTTGAGGAGATTGTCCAGCATTCACTACCATACAGGAGGACTGATATTATATAACCGTTCAGCACCATTTTTTTGTTTCTGTTGCCTCAAGTCTCTTCTTCATCTGTGAGGAAATTGTCCAGCATTCACTGCCATATAGGAGGACTGATATTATATAACAGTTCAACATTTTTTTTTTGTTTCTGTTGCCTCAAGTCTCTTCTTCATTTGTGAGGAGATGTCCAGCATTCACTACCATATAGGAGGACTGATATTATATAACAGTTCAGTACCATTTTCTTTGTTTCTGTTGCCTCAAGTCTCTTCTTCATCTTTGAGGAGATTGTCCAGCATTCACTGCCATATAGGAGGACTGATATTATTTAACCGTTCAGTATTTTTTCTTTGTTTCTGTTGCCTCAAGTCTCTCTCTTCTTCATCTGTGAGGAGATTGTCCAGCATTCACTACCATATAGGAGGACTGATATTATATAACCGTTCAGCACCATTTTCTTTGTTTCTGTTGCCTCAAGTCTCTTCTTCATCTGTGAGGAAATTGTCCAGCATTCACTGCCATATATGAGGACTGATATTATATAACCGTTCAACACCCTTTTCTTTGTTTCTGTTGCCTCTAGCCTCTTCTTCATCTGTGAGGAAATTGTCCAGCATTCATTGCCATATAGGAGGACTGATATTACGTAACAGTTTAGTATTCTTTTCTTTGTTTCTGTTGCCTCAAGTCTCTTCTTCATCTGTGAGGAAATTGTCCATCATTCATTGCCATATAGGAGGACTGATATTATATAACCGTTCAGCACCCTTTTCTTTGTTTCTGTTGCCTCATGTCTCTTCTTCATCTGTGAGGAAATTGTCCAGCATTCACTGCCATATATGAGGACTGATATTATATCACCGTTCAGCACCCTTTTCTTTGTTTCTGTTGCCTCAAGTCTCTTCTTCATCTGTGAGGAGATTGTCCAGCATTCACTGCCATATAGGGGGACTGATATTATATAACCGTTCAGCACCCATTTCTTTGTTTCTGTTGCTTTAAGTCTCTTCTTCATCTGTGAGGAAATTGTCCATCATTCATTGCCATATAGGAGGACTGATATTATATAACCGTTCAGCACCGTTTTCTTTGTTTCTAATGCCTCAAGTCTCATCATCATCTGTGAGGAGATTGTCCAGCATTCACTACCATATAGGAGGACTGATATTATATAACAGTTCAGCACCATTTTCTTTGTTTCTGTTGCCTCATGTCTCTTCTTCATCTGTGAGGAAATTGTCCAGCATACATTGCCATATAGGAGGACTGATATTATATAACAGTTCAGCACCCCTTTCTTTGTTTCTGTTGCCTCAAGTCTCTTCTTCATCTGAGTGGAGTTTGTCCAGCATTCGCTGCCATATAGGAGGACTGATATTATATAACCGTTCAGCACCCTTTAATTTGTTTCTGTTGCCTCAAGTCTTTTCTTCATCTGTGAGGAGATTGTCCAGCATTCACTGCCATATAGGAGGACTTATATTATATAACCGTTCAGCACCTTTTTCTTTGTTTCTGTTGCCTCAAGTCTCTTCTTCATCTGTGAGGAGATTGTCCAGCATTCACTGCCATATAGGAGGACTTATATTATATAACCGTTCAGCACCCTTTTCTTTGTTTCTGTTGTCTCAAGTCACTTCTTCATCTATGAGGAGATTGTCCAGCATTCACTGCCATATAGGAGGACTGATATTATATAACCGTTCAGCACCCTTTTCTTTGTTTCTGTTGCCTCAAGTCTCTTCTTCATCTATGTGGAGATTGTCCAGCATTCAATGCCATATAGGAGGATTGATATTTCATAGCAGCCCGGCACTCTTTTCTTTGTTTTTAACAATATTTTCCTATCTCTTAATACTTTGCTTAGTTTATGAAAGGCGTGAAGTGATTGTCCATCATTTACTGCCATATAGGAGGATTGATATTACATATCAATCAATTACTCTTTTCTTTGTTTCTAATAAAATTTTCTCATCTCTTAATACTTTGCTTAGTTTATGAAAGGTATGAACAGATTGTCCATCATTCATTGCCATATAGGAGGATTGATATTACACGGCAGTTCAGAACTTTCATTTATATTTTTACAAGCACTGCAAATAGCAAAATGACGAAAAATACATTTTATGTGAGTTTGATGATGTCAAACAATTGCGTTAAAAATATGAAGATTTCTGCATTGAATGACCAATGGAGACTGATATGTCGCTAAACAATCAATTAATATGAAGAATAATCTCGATCGATCCACTGAGAGTTAAGCCAGTTTGCCTACGCAGACACGTAGAAGGCAAGAAAATCGTTTATATACAGAGAAATATATCAGCTTAATCACGATACAGGCGGCTGCAAAAGAAGATATACAGTAAGAATTATATGGGTATTACTAGTATTATAATTCCTGGGTTTGAGGATAAACTACAACCGGCAGCAAGTATGCAACTACATCTAAATTCCTGTTGGTCCCAGGTCCATCCTGACCCAAGTTGCTAGCACCTGTTAGGATACCAGCTATGGAGAAATAGTGAACTCCCTAACAAATGTAAAACAATATAAAAGTATAAAAATACATATTTAAAGTAAAAATGACCAACAATTTATATTTCTAGTAAAATGAGCAGCATTTTATCTCTAGTTGAAGGCATGCAATGACGTTCAAAATATTTAGATTTCAGCATTAAATAACCCATAGAGGTGTTGATATGCCGCTAAAAATCAACCAAATAACCAACATGCATAACTCTTTCGTGACATTGATCCATTTAATATCCTGCACAGTACTGATAACAGACAGGGAAAAGTAATTGCAAAATCTAATACAGAAGGTTGCGACAGAGCTTGAGAATATGGTACTAAGCATAAACTACAAGAAAACAGAATGCATGGCCCTCAATGAAAAGATGAGCCTGAAATGCGATTTGCAGGTCGGAAACACTAGAATGAAGCAGACACAGAAGTTTAAATATCTGGGAAACGTCTTGACACAGGACGGTAAGTGCGAAACTGAAATCCGTCGACGTAGTGGGGTGGCCAAGGACACATTCCAAAAGTTGGGCATAGTATTGCGAGACAGGAGGATATCTTTGTGTTGTGGTAGGATACACTTAATTTGCATAGTGGAGTACCGACCATATAAATATGGTTGGTACCAGGAAGAAAGGGGAGGAATCAAAAGATTCAACCCAGAGACTCTGCCCTACAGCGACTAAGTCAACCCATTCTCCAGGAACGGTCTTCCCAGGAATATACAAAAGACTATATGTAAATATTGTGTACACTTTCTTCTTTCAATACATTTTGTTCTAAGTACATTTTGTGTTGCATTATTATTCCATGCATTAGTCAAATTTCAACACTATCTATCTATCTATCTATCTATCTATCTATCTATCTGTGGTGGTAGGATCCACCTAATTTACATAGTGGAGTACCGACCATATAAATATGGTTGGTACCGGGAAGACGAGGGGAGGAATCAAGAGATTCAATCTAGAGACTCTGCCCGACTGCGACTAAGTCAACACATTCTCCAGGAACGGTCTTACCAGGAATATACAAAAGACTATATGTAAATATTGTGTACACTTTCTTCTGTCAGGAATTTTTGTTCTAAGTACATTTGTGTTGCATTATTATTCCATGGAAGTTTCAACATATCTATCTATCTAATCTATCTATCTATCTAGTAGGATCCACCTAATTTTACATAGTGGAGTACCGACCATATAAATATGGTTGGTAAATCAAGAGATTCAATCTAGAGACTCTGCCCGACTGCGACTTCAAACATTCTCCAGGAACGGTCTTACCAGGAATATACAAAAGACTATATGTAAATATTGTGTACACTTTCTTCTTTCAATACATTTTGTTCTAAGTACATTTTGTGTTGCATTATTATTCCATGCATTAGTCAAGTTTCAACACTATCTCAGTCTGTTCATTATCTATCTATCTATCTATCTATCTATCTATCTATCTATCTCATTCCGTTCATTTTCTATCTATCTATCTATCTATCTATCTATCTATTGCAGGCTGTTCATAGCTATTTCAGTTTCTTTTTTTCTAGCTGATCTGCCTATCTCTTTCTTGTCATTATCTATTAATCTATCTTTTTTATCTCATACCTTTCGTTATCTATCTATCTATCTATCTATCTATCTATCTATCTATCTATCTGTGGTGGTAGGATCCACCTAATTTTCATAGTGGAGTACCCACCATATAAATATGGTTGGTACCGGGAAGAGAGGGAGGAATCAAGAGATTCAACCAGAGACTCTGCCCGACTGCGACTAAGTCAACCCATTCTCCAGGAACGGTCTTACCAGGAATATACAAAAGACTATATGTAAATATTGTGTACACTTTCTTGTTTCAATACATTTTGTTCTAAGTACATTTTGTGTTGCATTATTATTCCATGCATTAGTCAAGTTTCAACACTTTGGTAACGAATACGGAACTGTTATGTGACATTTGTCCTTCTTTACGTCAGCGAATGTTGGACGATTTCCTTAAAGATGAAGAAGAGACTCGAGGAGACAGAGATGTGTTTCTACAGAAGGATGCTAAGGATATCATGGACTGAGCTTGTGAGGAACGATGACGTCTTAGAACGGTTGCAAACAAGGAGGCTTGTACTTAACGTCAGGAAGAGGTAGCTGAGGTTTCTGGGGCACGTAATGAGGAAGGACGGCCTGGAGAATCTGATACTCACGGGTCGAATAGAGGAAAAGAGAGACACGGGAAAACAACGCGTGACATACCTAGCAGACTTAAGCAAGTGGATGACAGAACATCGTAAGGGGGGGAGCAGAAGGAAGGAACTTGTTGAGAGCTGCAAGGGATAGAGGGAGGTGGAGAGCCATGATCGCCTACGTCCTAAAAGGATATGGCATATAAAAAGGAAAAGATCCTAAATTTCCTGAAGAAATCAAAGAGTATTCCAAAATATGACTTTAACAAAACTACAACATAAAAAAACACATATCACCGACTTTAGTTATCATGTCCACACAAACGAGTACATGCAAAAAACCTGAGTATCATCTACCATGTGTTCGCTTGTGAAAACAGAATAACAGGTATCATAATTCTATTACTTCAAAGCATTAGAGAAAATTAAATTTCATCGTTAAATCACCCACGGGGATGTTGATGCGCCACCAAGCAAAGAAATCAATTAATGATAAAGATTTCTTACAAGCAACTTTTTTTTTTTTTTTAATCACAAAATATATCCATCGGTTGCTAAGGAGATACAACGCTTCGAACGTCTTAGTCAACTTTGGATTCCTTAGTTTAATAAAAAAAAGTCTACGAAGATTTTCTCCCGCTCAACTATATCAATCAGTTGTTAATTACACTGAAATTCCATGTGTCTTGATTGAAGAAAAACCTATTCACCGTTTTGTGTGCCAGAATATTGATAAGGGTTTCATGCAAGCAAGGATTTCGCTGGCCTGAATGTATCGATTAGCCATAAAACGCATTGAAAATGCTCGTATTTTTATCGAAGAAGATCATGCGCATCTGAATACACCATTTTAATGATAAAGGCTTCAAGCAAGCAATGTTCCCCTTTTGGCTGAATATGTCAGTCAGTTGTTAAATTTATTCCAAAATTCTAATACTTACATTGAAGAAAGTCTTATTCAATTTTCGGTTCTTCGTTTTAACGATAACGTCTCCATACATATACATATATATTTTCCATTTTCAAGAATGTTAGGAATAGAAGATTAGATGTATTCAAATTCCCAGACACTTCAGTAAAACGGATTAATTCAGCTTTAACTTGGCCAGTTTACAGAAAAGCATGCAGGCAAGTATATTGTTTACGCTGAATGCATCAGTCAGTTAAAGGTGTGGGGGAGGCGGGGTCGACAAGTCCATTTCGATTGATGTGAGGTACAGGATGAGAGACTCGGCGCGCTGGTGTTGCTTCCGTCGTTTCTATACTTAGTGGGTATTTTACGGGGTGGAATTGTAATTGTCGACGATCGCCTGATGAAGGCCGGGTGGATATCGACCGAAACAATGTAAAAACCTAAAAACAACCCGGTTGTACGGAAAAGAAAATAAGTTTCTAACTGCATTCTAATATGTGATTATAATAGTTGCACAAGAATATATAAGTAATTCTTAATGATTAAATCATCGTCTCTGTTAATTTTATATCAATCTCGTTCAGAATTCTGTTCTCAAATATCTGACGCACTCTGGGTAATCGCTCAAAACTAGATTTAGATTATTCAGAAAATGATGTCCAATTTTAGAATAAACCTCTTAATTTGTATTCTAATATATGATTACAAGAGTTACACAAAAATATATGACTCATCCCCAGTGAATAAATTGTCGTCTGTTAATTTTATATCAATCGCGTTCAAAATCACGTTCTCAATTACCTGACGCACCCTTGGTATGCGCTAAAAACAAATATCACGTTCCTCGGAAAATGATGTTCGATTGTAGAATAATCCTTTTGATTTTGTTCTAATATATGATTACAAGACTTACACTAAAAATATATAACTAATTCCTAATGATAAAATGGCCCTCTTTGTTAATTTCTTTCAAAATTCTGTTCTCAAATACCTGACACACTCTGGCTATACGCTGAAAAATAGTAGTAGTGGGGTGATATCTTGTTTGTTATTTTTTTTTCGGAATTCTGTTCTCAGATACCTGACGCAACCTGGGGTTTTTTTTGTCCGATTTTTATATCAGGAGTAGAATGATTATGTTACCAAGCAGTCGCTTAGGAAAATGAGTGCAACGTGATTTATTTCAATCCTTTCACTCCAAGCAAGGCAATAAAGCCACTAAGATGCAGGGCTGAAAGAATACCAATAACATTACCAAGGAAAAAGAAAAATACAAGAACAGGAAATAAATAATATCGAATGGCGTTGCATTAAATTGTTTGAAGATCAAACTTGATTGGAATGCAAGAAAATGGAAGAGAGTTCCACAAGTAAGTAGAGCGACAAAAGACGCTGTTTACAGTTAAATCTAGCCATTTCAACTGTAAAATGATGAGACCTTGCCGCCAATCTATAAGGCCGTGGATATAATACCTTGAGAGAGAAGGAACTGTTAGCATAGAACTTACGGTTACATCTAGCCATTTCAACTGTAAAATGATGAGACCTTGCCGCCAATCTATAAGGCCGTGGATATAATACCTTGAGAGAGAAGGAACTGTTAGCATAGAACTTACGGTTACATCTAGCCATTTCAACTGTAAAATGATGAGACCTTGCTGCCAATTTAGTATTGCGACTGAATTCGTAAATTCTAGGTGCTGGAAAGATCATCAAAACCATTACCATAAAAGTCTTTTTAGAAAGGAGGACAGTGAACCTACGTTGCGTCTGTCGGAAAATGACTAAAGACGAGATACCAGATCAGGACATATAACATTGCAGATTCTTCTTTAGATTTTATCAAGAATTTCTAAATACATAGGAGAAGCACCAGACCATATGTGACAGCAATATTTCATGCATGGATAAATTTCTTCACGCACAACTACGCTGAGGTTTGCAGCGCTTAGAAATAAATAATTATGAAAATCAAATTTACGTTAAGACCAGACAGAAAATGATCGAATTGCATCAAACCTCAAAGTTTGTATTTATCTTTACGCCCACGTCGTAACAAAATGTGACACAAGGCTGAGGTTTAAGATGGCAAACCGTATAAAATTTACTGAAGACCCCCTCGGCACTTCCCCATTTGGGATGCCGTAGATGCAGGCTTATGACCTCTGCACCTTACGAAGAAGAGATACTCTCTGGGGTGGCCACCTGTGGCTTTAGCTGATATTCATTTTAAACTAACCGCGCGGGGAGTCTATCTGAAATACGCTCAACTTGTTTTAGGTTTTAGTCTATGTTGCCAGAGCGTTCTCAGAAATTCTTGATACTTTTAGAAACTTCTTGAAACTTCTAGAAAATTCTCCTTCAGGTCAGAAAATGACAGTTTGAAGAGAATAATAGTAATTTCCTTTGGAAATAACACTTACTGACCAAATGCAAAAAAAATAGTCAAAATGTTGTAACAGAGTGTAATCATTAATAGATTAGCAGGTGTATTAGACTGTTACGAAATGCCTATTTTTGTAGTGATTTTATAACATATTTATGTTATAATTTTCAAATAAATTATATTTGCTCTACTCTGTATTGAGCACTATTTTAAGAATTGTATTTTTTGGTTATTGGAATTTATTCCGTATACACCAATCCTATACTTGGACATAGATAGATAGATAGATAGATAAGAACAAAATGAAATTGATAAATAGAGAGATAGGAATATTCAGACACACACTCATACACACACACCTTCTTTCTTGCGTACCTAATAGCTATATTCTGCAATTATTCAAAGGCAATGTCAATCGACATCCCCAGATGCCTTGATCTATTCCCCGACCTTTTCTTCATCTTTTCCTCTGTCACGCTTCTTTACTCTTGATCTCACTCTCTGTAAGCCCTTGCGTGCTAGTGCCACTCCCTCCTTGCTTGGGTCGGGTGGAAATAATTTAAAAAAGATAAAATAGTGGAACGCTGGAGAATGTTCCGTTTGGTCAATGCGTGTGGCACAACAGATGCGTCGTTTATCTGTGCCTTATCTGTTGAGGATAGATGACGAGCGACAGTAACATGAGAGCTTGCCATCTTCTGAGTCATTTCCCTCGGAGTCTGGCGCAGGTCTTTAACTAGCGCGTGTAATTAGCTGGAAACGAATATAAAGCGTCTACGTGGTATCTCTTCCCCTGTATGGCAGAGAGAGAAACAGAAGGATACTGAGGATACCATGGACAGATTATGTGAGCCACGACGAAGTTTTAGTGAAAATGGAAACAAAAAGGAAACGTTTACTGAAATTACTAGGTCGCATAATGAGGAAAGAGGGCTTGGAAACTCCGATACTCACAAGACTGATTGAAGGCGGAGTGCTATTAGCACAACAGTGGTAACACAGGGAGGAGGGGCAAGAGTAAAGAGGGTTGTTTGGGTAAAAGATATGTCGAAGAACGGTGATCAGTATCAAGTCATCCGAAAATGTCGATTGATATTACATTTCAGTATTTGAAGATTATATCTATCAGAGAAGCAAATAAGAGGAAGGGAGTTCCACTGCCGGGAAGTGCGAAAGAAGAATCTGTTGGAGTAGAAAAGGCGGTTACATTTAACAGTTTCGACATCATAACATAGTTAGTGAGCTTGAGTAAATCTGTGACGGAACATAGTTTCGGAAAAATAACACAAAATACAAAATTTATTAAGAACTACTAAGGATAGGAAGTTGTGGAGAGCCATGATCGCCTACGTTCTGAGGGGACACGGCACATAAAGAAGAGGTCAACCAAAGAGAAGAGAGTTTGTGAGTTCGGACATGACAAGAGCTCATGTTACTGTTGTTCATCTTTACTCAAAGGTTAAGGTCCGGAAACAGGACGCATGGGTGGTGCGTGGATGTCACACGCCTTGATCGGGAGAAACAGTCTCTATCGTGCCTACATACGGTCAGAACCCGGATAGTATGTCAGCTCGAAATTCCTCCTCCTTGAAATAGGAAAAAACAACATTTCTGTGACATTCTGTCGGCACTGAAATTGTTTTGCGTAAACATGAAATATTGGCTTGATTTGCAAAGTGAATGAACCTACGATAGCATAAAAAAAGATTCAAATAAAACACAAAAAGCTTCACATAAAAACACTTGCTATATATATATATATGGTGGACTCTCCCGTCGTATTAGGCGTGTGAGTGTCAAGCAGCTCAGTTCCTAGGAACCAACAGCACAGTCAACGCCACTAAACTCGACCATGTCTCTCACACCAATCCTCGCTACCCTCTCTGTTAAATTACATAAATTTAATACTACCCGTCAAAAATGTCATTTTTTGTTTCACCTTTTGAAAGGGATGTCTGATGTTTCAGCGTCCTTTAAAAGGTCTCTGGTGAAATAAACTATTACATAGGAGCCCTAAAGTTATCTGTTTTTCTTTAATATATATATATATATATACATCACTCAAAAACGAAGGACTTTTGAACATACGATTATGTCAATTTTTGCCCTTGTTTTGGCGTGAGGAATCAGCCTCGAAAATTTGTTACAGTATATATATATATATATATATATATATATATATATATATATATATGCATACATACATACATATATATATATATAATTATTTATTTAAAAATATGATTCCAACACGCTACATAAGAGTTCTCATGTTTCAAATCAAGAGCCGAAAACTTCAATATAATTATTTGAATTAAATTGAATTAGAGTAAGCTCTGTTCCATCTTCGAGCGAAATTTTTTGGGGGATAACATATTTCTGAAATTTAGTTTTGTATCGAGCACTATTTTTTAAAAATAATAACAAAAATGCTAAAGAATTTTCGGAATATTTACCTAACGAGTTCTTTCCTATATATATATATATATATATATATATATATATATTGTATTGAGGATCGCAGAGCCGAGTTCGAATTCCAGTCGAATCCATTACATTCACTTACGTGCTAGTACCCTTGGGAAAGATGTGAATCCTCTTCTTCTCCCTGCAGCTATGGGCAAATAGCAGGACAGACTGTTATCTATAGCCTTGGATGGCAACTTGACTAGGAGAAGGAAAACTCTGAATTCAAAACCTGCGGAGGGTCGTTTGGGGACCTTGTGGCACTTAGTGCACCAGGTCTCTGTATTCGGCCTTTCAAATGTGTGGATGGACCTGCACAAAACCTTCACCACTAGAACCTGTTGTCGGGCTGTCGGTTTCCTGATCTGATTTACCCTCAATGTCAAATTTGACGGGAGAGTCGACTATATATCTATATATATATATATATATATATATATATACAGTGTAACCCGGATATAAGAGACCCGGATATAAGAGAAACACGAATATAAGAGACTTCTTCTCCGGTCCCGACAACTCTCTTATATCCGGGTTACACTGTGTATATATATATATATATATATATATTAGATTTTGTTGCTTATAAGACGATACGATGCATTAGACACCCCCTCAGAAATTCTAAAGGAAGAAATCTGAAATTTTTTCCTCTTTTACTTCAATAGCCCTCCACTGAATAGCATATTTCAGCATGAAAACCAGTCTAATCAAGACAAATTCTTTTGAGAACCAGAAGTTATGGGAACTATTTAGAATGTAATAGACGCGATGTTAAAGTGCGTAGGAAACCAAGCCTTATTGCAACCTGAAATCCTAATTAATCACGATGAATTCATCACAAACCAGGATGGAGCACTAATTTTGAATTAGATACATGCAAATCGGGATACAGGAATAAGGTTAAGTTTGATTTATGAGTAGGTTAAAACATACGATAGCGTTTACCGTCTGGCTGAATTTTAACACCGTTATTATCGCTTGAAACTCTCCTTACCGGTAATCTTGACAAGTTTATCAGATGCATTATGTCTATGGTATAAAATTCATCGAAAGTAATAAATACGTTCTCTTAAAACGTTGTTAATTTAATTTCGAAATACAGGGCTTGTTTTACTTTTAAGGACTCAGAATCGGGTGTAACTGGAGAGTAGATGGTATTTATCAATCGACCCACGGGGATCGAATGTGGCACAAGGCCTTTTTAATGTGGGTATCTCTGAGCCCGTAGTCCCAGCCAAAAATAAATAACCATCCAAACCCGCCGAGGTGGGACAGTTCCGTCAACCTCCCCCAACGAAACCCTACCCTTCGGCGGAGCTTCGTCCGGGTTCCTCTCTGCAAGCAGAGAGTTCGACAGACACCCGACCCGGCAGCTCACAAAGCGCAGATACTACACTTTGATCCTAGCCACCGGGCCGAGCGGGTTTTTTTTTTATAGACACTGGAGAGCACACCCCAAACTTATAACTTACGTGACCGACTTTCGATTTATAGTACACAGGATGGTTTTTGGAGATATTTTATAGGACAAAATGCGTCTTACATGCAGGAAAATCAATTATATATATATATATATATATATATATATATATATATATAAAGAAAGAAAGAACAGTAAGATATATAATCCGTATTCATATAGATATTTTTATAAAATAGTGCTCAATGTAAATTTACAGAGCATTAATATTATAAATCAATTGATTTAAAATATGTTTTTTCGCCGAACAAAAATATTTTAAATCAATTAAATATATATATATATATATATATATATATATATATATATATATATATATATAATGTCTGATGACAGGATACCCAAAATCTAATGTACAGCCAGTTAGATCAGGGCTACAGGAATGTAGGACGCCCATGGCTAAGATACAAGGACAAACTGAAAAGCAACTTGTCAGCAGTGAATATACCACATAACACCCTTGATCGCTTAGCCCTGGAGCGTGAAGAATGGAGATCAACATGTTTTAGTGGACTCAGCAATTTTCAATCCGCTTGTCTGAATCATCTTCAAGAAGCGAGAGCAAGATCTAAAAGGTCAGCCAATCTAACAGTGATCTCATCTCACAATCCTCACACTTGCTACATGTGGCCTCCTTTGGAAATCATTCGCGGGTCTTAAATGCCACTTAAGATTATCCACAAACTTTCGTAACTGAATCAATAAGCTGTCAGATCCTCATACGTCAAAACCCACAGGAGAGTCCATTATTATTATATTTAACAACTTTATATATATATATATATATATATATATATATATATATATATATATATATAATTCACTATATATATATATATATACGTATATATATATATATATATATATATATATATATAATTCAATATATATATATATAATTCACTATATATATATATATATAATTCACTATATATTTATTTAATAAAATTTATAACATAAATATGTTATAAAATCACTACAAAATGGCTATTTTTGTAGTGATTTTATAACATATTTATGTTATAAATTTTTTAAATAAATAATTATATCTGCTCTGCTTTGTATTGAGCACTCTTTTAAGAATAGTATTTGTTGGTTTTTGGAATTCATTCCATATACACCAATCATATACTTGGATATATATATATATATATATATATATATATATATAATTCACTATATATATATATCTATATATATATAATTCACTTACGTACTAATACCCTTGGGAAAGGTATTAATCATCTACTTCTCCCTCCAGCTATGGGTAAATAATAGGACAGACTGGGTTTTATAGCCTTGGTCTAGGAGAAAGACAACTCTAAATTCAAAACCTGCCGTTTGGGGACCTTGTAGCATATAGTACACCAGGTCTCTGTATTCGGTCCTTCAAAAAGTGTGGTTGGTTCTGCACAAAACCTTCACCAATCTAATCATATGTGCTGTTGTCTGGCTATCAGTTCAGAGTAACTGAGCTGCTTGACCCTCATACGACGACAGAGTCCATCTCACACACACACACACAAACACACACATATATATACATATTTATTAAAGACATTTTTTATGTTTAACGTTGTTATTTTATAGATACAAGTATTTAAGCAAATGCTCTGTTTATGATAAACAGTATTAAATAACATTTACCGGCCTGAATGTCCGAGAAATTTTCATAGAAAATATTCGTTCTTTGACAGGATTCGAACCTGCATCCTATACGGAACCGTCATATACGCTGACGTGCCTTGACCGCTCGGCCACAAAGAACCTTACAGCAGACAAGGTCGAATTTACTGTTCTTCCATGAATCTCGTACATTCATAACTGCTCTGGCGTATCGAATGTAAACAAATGACGTCATATGTTAAGAAATGGACAAGGTCCGACAATTTATTTATTAAAGACATTTTTTTATGTTTAACGTTGTTATTTTATAGATACAAGTATTTAAGCAAATGCTCTGTTTATGATAAACAGTATTAAATAACATTTTCTCGGACATTCAGGCCGGTAAATGTTATTTAATACTGTTTATCATAAACAGAGCATTTGCTTAAATACTTGTATCTATAAAATAACAACGTTAAACATAAAAAAAATGTCTTTAATAAATAAATTGTCTATTTGTCCATTTCTTTATATATATATATATATATATATATATATATATATATATATATATATATATATATATATTAGGGCAGGTTAATTTTTCTCTTGTAAAATATCAAAAAGAATAATGTACCGAAAGTTGTGTATTGACCTATTAAGTATTGATATAAAAAATCAGATCTGACACTTCCATGGTTTTTTGAGCATTTGCCATCAAATATCGTAGATAAAAATGCACTGAAAAATCCACGATTTTGCAAGATTTGGACTAAATATTGATAAAAAAAAAACAATTCCACTATTTAAATCAGGGAATGTTATTTTGTTTTATCAAAATGAAATAAAATATAGAAATTATAAGTAAATTTAAAATTTAAAATCTGCCCCCCTCCCTAATGACTGACGACTTTGAAATGCTGTTTTTACCTCAGGAATTAACTAGTATTAGTTAAATACATTAAAAAATTGATTTTTTTTTCTGATTTGAATGAAAATACAACAAACAAATATGAAAGAAATAAAGAATAGTTTAATGGGGCTTAATATATAGAGTCAAATAGCTCCATATAAGAACCCTCAGATGAAATTGATGGTCTCAATTTCTGACACAAAGCTTTTGCCGTTATGTGCTGGTGCCTTGCTTCAAAGCCATACACAGATTGGGAAGCTTCTGTTGTTAATTGGACTGCCCGTTCCACGCCTTGAGAATGAAATTCAAGCTTCGTACCATTTAATAATTATTCCAAAAGTTCACTTTCAGAAAATTCTTCTGTGAGTGGTGGTTCACAAATGACAGATCTTTTAACTGTGTCCAGTGCATAACTTTAAAATTGATAGTTATGATTCTTTTTAATCTTTTATTGGTTTGCTCCCCACTCTGAAAAATATGAAAATTGAGTTATTTTTAAAAAATAAGCACTCTGTACTGCTATAATATTTATGTTGAAATTAGATAAAACCCTTAAAATGATTCCATAAATCGGTATAACTAATTTAGTCAATTTTATATGAATAAATATTTACTAACCTAATGACCAAAATTCGTTTTATAGATTCTTCCCTCAATTCCAGTTCATCAGATTTGACCATTGAATATAAGATATTTTCAGGCAGTAAGGCGAAAACATTGTATTGTATATTTTTCAATGTGGTCTGTTGGATTTCATATGGTTGCTTCCTAATCCTTTGGATCATATTGAAAATATACATTTGCTGATTGTGGAATTTGTTATTTCTTTTAGTTTCGAACCGGCAAATGGCATACACATTCACAATAAAATTTATTAAACTGTGGAGTTTGGTTGAAATATTTCGCGGGTATGCACCATGAGTCCATAAACACATCAGACTGATGCCTAAAGCTAACCACCTTGACTGGTTTAATGGACCAATTTTCCATGATGCAAATCTAGAGTCCACCTTACTTCTACAAATACCCACTGTATATTCATAAAGGAGTCTTTGGTCACAACTAAGGGTATCTGCATTTTCAATTTTAAAAATAGAATGCAGAGGACTGCCAACAGCGGAAAATTATATTTGTGGTAAATTATGGTAATCATTTGCATGTAATATTCCAAGTAGACCATTGAATGTGGCAGGGTTTTTTTGTGGTACCATCTACATGTTTAAAATGAGCACTAAACGGAAGTTTATTTTGGTGCAAGGAGCAACCAATAGTTTGAAGATTTCTGTTAAGTTTTCTTTCTAGATTTGCAGCAAATCCACCTTCACAACCTGAACTGGCATTGGTGTTTGTCAACAAGGATAGCCTTGATAGTGCTCACACTGTTGAATTCATGCAAAACATCAGCCACTTGCTCGGCAAGAACCACAACAATTGCACCAATATTAGGAAGAACCTTATGTGTCAGATATTCACTTTCATATGTCATCTTTGTGACAGTCAAGTGGCGTTCTGGTCTCTTGGCTGTTTTCTTTTTCAGTCTTCTCTCCATATTCCTCCATTATTTCCTTGTACATTAGTGTGTCTTTGTCAGTTCTCCCATCAACTCCAATACAAAGATTTGCCACCATTTCATCATGCTGTTGATGGGCATTTGTCTCTTTAGCCTTTGCTCTATCAATTTTACATTTATCTATATAAATATCTTTTTATATTAATATTGTGTAGAAGAAGGCCCATAGCCCTGAAATCCAAGAGCAATGCATTGGCAAGGCTGGCTCTAAGATTGGAAGATACATCACCCTTTATCAACTCAACAAAATACCTGTGGATTTTGATAGAGCTATCAAAATTCCACGGTATGCTAGGCCCTTTGGGATGCATTTTCCTGCCATTTTTTATTAAAATATCTGACAAAGAAAAAATATATGTATCATCAGAAATTACACAAAAATATTTTTCAAAATAAATTGGAAAATAAAGTTTGAAATGCATTATTAAATTATAAAAGTAATGTTTATTTACATAAATTTAGAGTTACTTCCGGGATTAGCTTGTAAACAGGCTTTTTAATAAAACACTAATTTTGAAAATATAAACAAATTACAATAATTATAAATGATGTATTTTTATAAATAGTTAAGTATATTTTGATGAGAAATAAAATAGATATTTGTGTTAGTTAAAAGCGTAAACAGTAAAAAAAAATAAACCTAACTTGCAAGAGGAGGTAATTACTACCGGAAAATACCGACAAAATATCCAGTAAAAAATGACTCCGTTCATAAGTAATTATTTGTATTTTAAACTAAATATTTTAATGTGTTTTATTTTTTTATTTTGAGTAATTTCATTTAATTTATTAAGAGACTAGATAGTAAACTCAAAAATATCCATTTTCGTTATTTTCTTCATTTCTTTTCGTTAAAACCTCGCTTTTAATTTAACCTACACAAGATTCCGGTGACACCGATACGATGATAAAAATCGCATTTTATTCTGTCTTTAAGTTCGATTGCTCAAATAAATACGAAGTTTTGAGGAAAAATATTTTTTGTGGTAATTTTTGACATTATTTTGAAACTTTCCTCGAGTTATTCTTTTTACACTTCCAAAATCGACCTACCCTAATATATATATATATATATATATATATATATATATATATATATATATATATATATATACAGTGTAACCCGGATATAAGAAACCCGGATATAAGAGAAACCCAGATATAAGAGAGATTTTCTCTGGTCCCAAATTAGAGCCTGTGTTAATGTATATAAAATAGACCAAATCCGGATATTAGAGATACCCGGATATAAGAGAAACCCGGATATAAGAGAGATTTTCTCTGGTTCCAAATTAGAGCCTGTGTTAATGTATATAAAATAGACCAAATCCGGATATTAGAGAAACCCGGATATAAGAGAAACCCGGATATAAGAGAGATTTTCTCTGGTTCCAAATTAGAGCCTGTGTTAATGTATATAAAATAGACTAAATCCGGATATTAGAGAAACCCGGATATAAGAGAAACCTGGATATAAGAGAGATTTTATCTGGTCCCAAATTAGAGCCTGTGTAAATGTATACATATAGACCAAACCGAATATAAGAGACACCCGGATATAAGAGACTTCTTCTCCGGTCCCGACAACTCTCTTATATCCGGGTTACACTATATATATATATATATATATATATATATATATATATGTGTGTATATATATATCTGGGGCACCTTCAGTTTACCGCGGAGTTCTTGACAAGATCCAGAGACGGATATGTAATATAATTGGCCCTGATCTGGCATCTCGTCTACAGTCACTCTCTCACAGACGCGCCGTCGCCTCTCTCTGTCTTTTCTACAAATACTTTCATGGTAATTGCTCCGATGAGCTGCTTTCACTGGTTCCTAGACTTCATGAATTCAAGCGCCCTACGAGGCTGACATCCCGCTCCCACCCTTACACTGTAGAAATTTTTAAATGTAGCCGTCTCTTCTACTCCAATAGCTTCATACCCCGCACCTCTCGCCTGTGGAACACCCTTCCCAATTACTGTTTCCCTGAGAGCTATAATCTCCAACTATTCAAATCTAATGTCAATCGACATCTCCAGTTGCCTTGATCTATCTACTATCCCTCTCCTCATCCTTTCTTCTATCACTCCTATCTGCTCTTGCTGCAACCCCCTGCATCCTAGTGGCTTCACGCCTTGCTCGGGACGTAATGCTTAAAATATATATATATATATATACACACACACACATATATATATATATATATATATATATATATATAGCAAGTGTTTTATGTGAAGCTTTTTGTGTTTTATTTGAACCTTTTATATGTTTATGCTATCGTATGTTCATTCACTTTGCAAATCAAGCCAATATTTCATGTTCACGCAAAACAATTTCAGTGCCGACTGAATGTCACAGAAATGTTTTTTTTTCCTATTTCAAGGAGGAGGAATATCGAACTGACAGACTCTCCGGGTTCTGACCGTATTTAGGAACGATAGAGACTGTTTCTCCCGATCAAGGCGTGTGACATCCACGCACCACCTATGCGCCGTGTTTCCGGACCTTGACCAGGAAGAGAGGGGTTCTATAGGGCTGAGAGAGAGCCTGTGTTTTACGTTGTTAAGGTGGCGGCACCATAGGGACAGACGCTGACTAGGTGCTTTGTTGTTCCCAAAGACATTAGCACGCAAATGCAATGAATTCGACTGGAATTCGAACGCAGAAAGAACTTTATTGATCCAGTGATGTGTGGGTGGCAGCTGGCTGTTGTGTTGCTGTAGTGTTAAGGGGTGTCTCCGGCATCTCCCTTGTCTATCGGCAATTTTTCAGGCCCCAGCGCTGCATTATAGACGGAATATCCTTGTATTAGAAGTGTCTTTTTTTTTGTAACTACAATAGTCCACCAAAGATCGAGAGAAATGTTGATCAATTAAATATGAGTGTAAGACTTGATTCCAATTTTGTCCGATGACCAAAGTCTGTCTCTTATTAAGTGAGAAGACCCTGGCGATGGCAAAAAAAGCGCTGCAAATTTTAACAGAGCACTATTTATCAAAAGCAAAACCAAAAATAATTTCTTCGTGCACATTGTCAGGGATCACTCAAGATGATACATTTGGTGACGTATGGTTGCTGGATGTAGTGTCAGCAGACTGGCAAATATGTACAAGGAAATTATTAACTGAGTAATTCCGAAATGGATAAGTGCATTCGTTTTACGTAACAACCGAAATAATTACCTTGTGGACTCTTCCACAACAGCCAGTTAACCCCTGCTAGGAAATGCACTATTCCTGTTGTAACTTTCACCACCACCTTCTTACAAAATATATAACAAGCATTCATTGGTTAATCACCTTCATTCTAGCTGATTGGTCAGTTTCGACCAATGAAATCACCCACAAGCGACAGATCTATTTTGGCACCAACTCAGTCGGAGCCTGTCACGTGGCACAAAAAATTATAAAAACCAAACACGAGTGTTTTTCTCTCTCTGTCCCTCTTGCGTCTCATTCCTTGCTGCCAAGATGTAATCTTCAAGAACTCCCGTCTTGACCATGTAGTCAGACGTTAAAGACCATTACCAACATTCACGCAAGTACGAACTCTGAAATCTCTTCTGAACTTTTACCAACTTGTACAATACACAATTCCAAACATGCAACAACTCATTCTTCTACAGTTTAATAATCAATTTATTCTTTATGAGCTTAGGTACAAATATTGCCTAGTCTAAGAGACACAACTCTGTTTAACCTTTTCAGCTCACATGCATGTACGTCAAATACTTTATAAATTCAATTGTTATGTTTTGAAATCATTACATTCTGTCTTGTATTTTATACTATGTGCTATTTACGTCAAATTTAAATTGCATTGCGTCCACGCATCGTCCTTAATCCCGCGTTTCCTAGCCAAAGTAGTACACACACTTACATAATGGTGACAACCTGCTACAATATTGGTAACCCCGTCGCTACAACCTTACTCTTCTTGCTATCCTTTACCTTTATAAGAGCCAGATAAGGCCAAAAATGGAGTACCATGATATATTTGGGCAGGAGTTTCCCAGACCCCACTTTTCAATCTTGATAGAGTTCAAAAGCATCTCTGAGTCCTTTTTGGAAAAGAATTATTTCCCATCCTCTAACCTCTCTCTCTCTCTCTCTCTCACACACACACACACACACACACACACACACACACACACACACACACACACACACACACACACAGGCGGGATGTGGCGAGTCTCTCACTGCTCTATCACTACTCCATTTCCTGGTTCCACCAGGTTTGACCTTCACGGCTAGATCCCACCATGCCACTTACATAGTATCAAACCACCCACATTACCCCCGTATTCCATCAGCGAGAAGGATGTTCTAGGGAACAGACCCCCAGGAGGGCGTTTATCCTATCACTGTAATCTTAATTCAAGTCTAGTGTCATCCGTTATTTCCCCTCTTATCCATATAAACTACCCCTTAAGGGAACCCTCTAGCTCGAGTGGCACCCAGACCTTATACAAGATGAACTTTACTATAAGAAATATGTAAATTGAATCCTTTAGTTTATCTTTCCTTTTTTTCTTCTTTCTCCTTAATTCTTGGCTTATATATTTATAGTAGCAAAGCATCCATATTCTATCAGTAGTTTCTTCCCGCGATCCACTGCTATGTGGAACAGACTCCCAAGAGGATGCTTTCCCGATCACTATAATCTTAACCTGTTCAAGTTGACCGTTATCTTCTCTACCTATCCATATAAACTACCTCTTAAAGTAACCGTCTACGTTGAACTGCACTAGGGCCTCGTACACGGTGAACATTATTCTAAAAAAATATATATCCAGTAGCAATGTTTCTGATCGGGAGATTAGAGGTTTTGAGGAGCGTTGAACAACTTCTTAATTGCTGTTGTTCGCAGATCCATCTTCACCCGGGGTGGTAGCACCTGTTACGGGTCCCAACTATGGGCAAATAGTGAAACGGCAAATAAATATCAAGAGTACATTTTTTTTTTTTAAAGTAAATTGACCAACAATACATTTCTTAATAGTAAAATGACAATCAGTACACCGCTAAAAACAAAACTTACAATATTCGGACTATTGTCCTCATCTTTGTCGCCATATTTATTACAACGTTTCGGTCGTTGTACGCTCCGACCTTCTTCAGGTAGGTGGAATATCCAACTGAACCCTTTATTTCGCTCAGTGGATAAAGGCGTTGGTTAGATCCAGTGCCAAGACCCAAAGAGTGTAAATTCAATACCCGGTTAAGGCAGTAGAGAACTTTCAGAGGGAAAATTAATAGGAGGCAAATATATTAGATAAAATAGGAAAGACCCGTTAGATTGATGAACCGAAGTTCTTTAGTATTTTTTGATTTTATTTTTAAAAAACAGTGCTCGATACACAAGTAGAGCGTATATTATAATTATTTTTCTTTTAAATATGATTGCATCGCTACACAGGAATTACCATGTTTCAAAAAGAGATTTTTAAAATTTCCAATTCAATTATATATATATATATATATATATATATATATGGGGGTGTTCTTTTACGTCGTTTATCGTTGTTCTAAGAGCCTAACTTGAAGAATGTGCAAGAACTGGTGCACAGCGTGCCACAAATTCCTCAAACGACTCTCCTTAGGTTTTTGAATTTAGAGTTGTCCTTCTCCTAGACTGGTTTCCAAACACGGATGTATGACCTTGTCTGTCCTGCTATTTACCCATAACTTGGGATGAAAAGAGATGGATTCATTGAAACGCTATGATATAAGTGAACATTTCATTTCATTTATTACTCTCTCTGTCATCTCTCTCTCTCTTTCTGTCTATCTGTCTGTCTGTTTCTCCCTCTCTCCCTCTCTCTCTCTCTACACACACACACACACACACACATATATATATATATATATATATATATATATATATATATATATATATGCACAGCGTGCCAAATTATTATCGAGATTACTTTTTTTCTAATATTTCAAAAACCGTCCAATCAATTCACACAAAATTTTCACACAACGTTGGCAATACTGACCTACGCAATCACTAAATTTTTTGTACTGATCTGCAACATTAATAAACATTTTTTTCGCTCAATTCTGGGAATTTTACGAAACCTTTCTAATAATTTGGCACTCTCAAATCACCGTGCTGATAACAAATACGGCGCCAGTTTGTTTACATTGCGCAGATCAGTACGAAAATTTCAGTGATTGCACAGGTCTTTGTTGCCAACCTTGTGTGAAAACTTTGTGTGAATTGATTGGAGGGTTTTTGAAATATTAGAAAATAATAAATTGGCACGCTGTATATATATATATATTTATCACATCACAAGAAATATTTAAATAAAATTCTCA
>CAHIKZ030005398.1:1890000-1912500 GCA_903632075.3 Acanthosepion pharaonis
AGAGCCTATATATTACATAACAAAGAAAATCAAAATTATCTCAAAAGTATAGACTATTTTAACTAACGTCAATGCGTTAGCGTTGTTTAATTCAAATCAATCAGTTATCGGTTACGACTGATACACGCTTAAGCGATCATGTTCTTTCAAATGAAAATCTATGAAAATTTCTCGGATATTAAGACCGGTAGATTTTGTTAATACTGTTTATTATAAACAGAGCATTCACTTAAATATTTGCATCTATAAAAGAACTTATAAACATAAAAAAAATGTCTTTATATATATATTAAGAAATGGACAAGATCCGACAATTTATTTATTAAAGACATTTTTTATGTTTAACGTTCGGTAGACAAGGTCGAATTTACTGCTTATAAACTTCAATCTTCCATGAATCTCGTACATTCATAACTGCTCTGGCGTATCAAATGTAAACAAATGACGTCATATATTAAGAAATGGACAAGGTCCGACAATTTATTTATTAAAGACATTTTTTATGTTTAACGTTGTTATTTATAGATACAAGTATTTAAGGTTCTTTGTGGCCCAGAGGTAAGGCACGTCAGCGTAAATGATGGTTCCGTATAGGATGCAGGTTCGAATCCTGTCAAAGAACGAGTATTTTCTATGAAAATTTCTTGGACATTCAGGCCGGTAAATGTTATTTAATACTGTTTATCATAAACAGAGCATTTGCTTAAATACTTGTATCTATAAATAACAACGTTAAACATAAAAAAATGTCTCTAATAATATATAGTGAGGAATAGGGTGAATAAAAATGACAATGACGCGTTTCGTCCAATGTGGAAGTCCACATTGGACGAAACGCGTCACCAATTACCAGTTTTCCCATTGTCATTTTTATCATAAATATTGTCTTCTACTGGTTGAATCAGAGAATTTTTCATATATATATATATATATATATATATATATATATATATATATATATATATATATATCCTAAGGAACCAGGCAGACCTACCTAGTTTTCACCTAAACGGATCTTCAAGGTAAAGTTTACCCTGAAGATCGGTTTACATGAAACCTAGGTAGGTTTGCCTGGCTCCTTAGGATTTATTTTAGTTTATCGCTCTACTTACCGTATTGAGCATTCTACTTTTTAGGCTTTCAAATCGTTTGTGGTTTTTTTTTTCTGTGGAATAACGACTTACAGCACTTGACGATTTCTTTCGCCTTGTTCTGATCTTTTTCGTTCTTTCTTTTTTTATTTTGCGATTTTTTCCTCGGGTACCGATTTGTCCTAACATATCTGCAAGTTGAGCTATCCGAGGTTTTCCAAACGAGTACTACAAATATATATATATATATATATATATATATATATATATATATATATATATATATATATATATATTAGTGCGTGTGTGTGGGTGGGGTGCTTGTAGATAAGTTTATGTATATATGTCTGTATTTTTGACATAATGTCCCGGTGTGTTCGCGTGTGTATATAGCTGTTGACGTTATTATGTTAATTCCGACCAATTTCCTTTGATGTGATTTCAAGATCTCGACAAGTGATTATTCTTTTACCGTTTGATGATTTTATTCTCACCCCAAATCTTAGCAATATATTTTAATTTCAAATTACCATTTTCAATTACAATTTTAAATAAGATTTTATGAATTCTTAATCAAATCAATCACGATTCTGGTCTGTTCATCGAATTATCATTACTGAACGCTATCAATTTAGCTATCAATTTAGCGGTAAACTACTTTTGTAGATCAGAGCAGTTTTTTGTCCCCTTAAAACCACATCCACTTTTACAGTAGGAAGTTTAGGTCGAATGTTTCATGTACCCATCTACCCGCTGTTTTAATTATGTTTCATTCAGATTCTTTCAAGTACTTGCATTTTTCTTAAAACTATCTATCTATCTATATGTATATATATGCATATATATATATATATATATATATATATATATATATATATCCGTGCTTTTGTATCTATCTATCTATCTATCTATCTATCTATCTTGTTGGCATTTTCCTTAAAATTTATCTATCTATCTATCTATCTATCTATCTATCTATCTATCTATCTATCCGTGTTTTTGTATCTATCTATCTAACTATCTATCCGTGTATTCTATCTATCTATCTATCTATCTATCTATCTATCTTGTTTGCATTTTCCTTAAAAATATCTATCTATCTATCTATCTATCTATCTATCTATCTATCTATCTATCTATCAATCCGTGTTTTTCTATCTATCTATCTATCTATCTATCTATCTATCTATCTATGTTTTCTATCTATCTATCTATCTATCTATCTATCTATCTATCTATCTATCTATCTTGTTTGCATTTTCCTTAAAAATGTCTATCTATCTATCTATCTATCTATCTTGTTTGCATTTTCCTTAAAACTATCTATCTATCTATCCGTGTTTTTCTATATCTATCTCTATCATCTATCTATCTATCTTGTTTGCATTTTCCTTAAAACTATCTATCTATCTATCTATCTATCTTGTTTCCCTTTCCATTAAATCTATCTATCTATCTCTCTCTCTCTCTCTCTCTCTCTCTATATATATATATATATATATATATATATATATATATATATATATCCGGGCTTTTGTATTTATCTATCTATGTACCTGTGTTTTTCTATCTATCTATCTATCTATCTATCTATCTATCTATCTATCTATCTATGGGTGTGAACATTGTGCCATAAATGAATACCGTTGTCGAACGAACAAAATACGAAGGTTTATTTTCCAATGCTTTTCATTTCTTTTATTAAAAAAGAAAAAAATGTTTTTCTCTGCTCACTGGAAATGGATCACTGAGAAAAGGAACATGTAATATCATTTCAGCTACGATACTTTGTTTTTTAGTTTGTTTGTTTTTTTTGTTAAATATCTACCTTTCTCTTTTATTAAGTTCAGAGGGAACGAAAGGGATTGCAAAAAATAAGTTTTACCATTTCGTCATTTCATTTCACCAATCGTATATATATATATATATATATATATATATATATATATATATATATATATATATATATATATTATCATTACTGCATACTATCAATTTAGCGGTAACGTAAATTACTCTTTGTAGCTTAGAGTAGCTTTTGCCCCTTAAACCCCCCCACTTTTTACAGTAGCAGATTAGGTCGAATATTCCATGTACCCTTCCATGTATGCCTTTGCCCGCTGTCGTTCAATATGTGCCCTAGAAATTTCAGTTGTCTTTTTCCGATTCGAAGAATAAGTGTCCATTTTGTTTGCATTTTCCTAAACACCTCCTCGCTACTCACATATTCTAAAGATGGTATTCTCAGCATCTTTCTGTAGAACCACATCTTTGTCTGCCTCAAATCGTCTCTCTTTGTTTGTGAAGAAACTGTTCCGCACTCATTGCTTCAGAGGTTGACTGATGTTACATAACCATCAGGACACATGTCTTTGTTTAGTAAAATTCCCAGAACATTTCTGTAGATAAGACAAATTGGTATAAAAATGACAATAGGAAAAAAAATCTTTGTCGACGCGTTTCTTCATCCGACTTTATGAAGGCAAAAATGAAAACGAAATGTTTTTGGTATCTGTCTATATTTCTGAGATGAGGTATTATGTACACTATTTACATTATTCGGACTATTGTCCTCATCTTTTGTTGCCATATTTATTACAACGTTTCGGCCTTTCAGTATCTGTCTATATTTCTGAGATGAGGTATTATGTACACTATTTACATTATTCGGACTATTGTCCTCATCTTTGTCGCCATATTTATTACAACGTTTCGGCCTTTCAGTATCTGTCTATATTTCTGAGATGAGGTATTATGTACATTATTTACATTATTCGGACTATTGTCCTCATCTTTGTCGCCATATTTATTACAACGTTTCGACCCTTCAGTATCTGTCTATATTTCTGAGATGAGGTATTATGTACACTATTTACATTATTCGGACTATTGTTCTCATCTTTGTGGCCATATTTATTACAACGTTTCGGCCTTTCAGTATCTGTCTATATTTCTGAGATGAGGTATTATGTACACTATTTACATTATTCGGACTATTGTCCTCATCTTTGTCGCCATATTTATTACAACGTTTCGCCCCTTTAGTATCTGTCTATATTTCTGAGATGAGGTATTATGTACACTATTTACATTATTCAGACTATTGTCCTCATCTTTTGTTGCCATATTTATTACAACGTTTCGGCCCTTCAGTATCTGTCTATATTTCTGAGATGAGGTATTATGTACACTATTTACATTATTCGGACTATTGTCCTCATCTTTGTCGCCATATTTATTACAACGTTTCGGCCTTTCAGTATCTGTCTATATTTCTGAGATGAGGTATTATGTACATTATTGACATTATTCGGACTATTGTCCTCATCTTTGTCGCCATATTTCTTACAACGTTTCGGCCCTTCAGTATCTGTCTATATTTCTAAGATGAGGTATTATGCATACTATTTACATTATTCGGACTATTGTCCTCATCTTTGTTTCCATATTCACCGCAAGGACATATGGCACAGTGGATAAAGCTGTTAGTTAGATTCAGTGACAGGACCCAAAGAGTGTGAGTTCAATGCACAGTTAAGTCAGTGGAGAACTTGGAGAGGGAAATAACAGATAACTGATAACTGACATCCACTAAACATGGCACGTGGAACTAGAATAGTCTACGCCAGTGGGCGAAATAAAGGGTTTCTGTTCGACATTACAACCACCTGAAGAAGGCCGGAGCGTACAACGGCCGAAACAATAGTCCGAATAATGTAACTACTATGTACCTATCCTTTTTTTCGCTTTTCTCCTTTATACAGTTTATATATTCCCGATTTATTTTCTTTTAAATCTATCTATCTATCTATCTATCTATCTATCTATCTATCTATCTATCTATCTATCTAAACTTTGCTTATGATCTATCTATGTAACTATCTATCTTTGCTTATGCTCAATCTATCTATGTATATCTATCTACCTTTGCTTATGATCTATCTATCTATCTATCTATCTATCTATCTATCTATCTATCTATCTATGTATCTATCTATCTATCTTTGCTTATGATCTATCTATCTATCTATCTTTACTCATGCTCAATCTACCTATCTATTTATCTTTACTTATGCTCAATCTATCTATCTTTGCTTATGCACACTCTATCTATCTATCTATCTATCTATCTATCTATCTATCTATCTATCTATCTATCTATCTATCTATCTATCTTTGCTTATGATCTATCTATCTATCTATCTATCTATCTATCTATCTATCTTTACTTATGCTCAATCTATCTATCTATGTATCTTTGCTTATGCACACTCTATCTATCTATCTATCTATCTATCTATCTATCTATCTATCTATCTATCTATCTATCTATCTATCTCTGCTTATGCTCAATCTATCTATCTATCTATCTATCTATCTATCTATCTATCTATCTATCTATCTATCTCTGCTTATGCACATTCTATCTATCTATCTATCTATCTATCTATCTATCTATCTATCTATCTATCCGAATAATGTAAATAATGGAAATGTTTTGTTTTCATAGTTACATTAAACCGAAACGTTGTGAATATAGCAATGAAGATTAAGATAACTGCCCGAATAATGCAGATAATTCAAACGCTTCACAGATATCTGAGATGAGGTATTATGATTACTTGCATTTATTTACGGACTGTTATCCTCATCTTCATTGCCATATTCACAACGTTTCGAATGTTGTACGCTCCGGCCTTTTATCTGGTGATTGGAATTCCGGATCTTGTTTCCATTTCCATTAAAACTACCTATATATATATGTGTGTGTGTGTGTGTGTGTGTGTGTGCATGTATATATATATATATATTGGATAAAGACTTTGGTTAGGTCCAATAACTAGACCTAAAGAGCTGTGAGTTCAATGCCGGACTACAGCAGAGGTGAACGAAAACTTGGAGCGTTGAGTTAAAGGGAAATTACTGAGAAATCCGGAAGAGGCATGGCATGTGGAACTAGAACAATCTACTTCGGAGGACGAAATAAACGGTTAGTTTCAAAATTCCAAACACCTAAAAAGGCCTGTGCCTACAACCGTCGGAATGTTGTGAATATTTCAATGAAGATGAGGATAAAAGTCCGAATAATGTAATCAATGCAAGTAATCATAATAGCTCATTTTAGAGACATATATATATATATATAGAGAGAGAGAGAGAAAGAGAGAGAGACATAGACATAAAGACCGGAGCGTACAACAGCCGAAACGTTCTGAATATGGCAATGAAGATGAGTATAACAGTCCGAATAATGTAAATAATGTAAGTAATCATAATAGCTCATTTCAGAGACACGTATATATATATATATATAAAATAGATAGATAGATAGATAGATAGATAGATAGATAGATAGATAGATAGATAGACATAAAGGCCGGGGCATATAATCATCGAATCGTTGTGAATAGGGCAATAAAGATGAGGATAACAGTCCGAATAATGTAATTAATGCAATTAATCATCATAGCTCATCTCAGAGACATAGATATATATATAGAGAGAGAGAGACATAGACATAAAGGCCGGGGCATATGACGATCGAAACGTTGTGAAGATGGCAATGAAGATGAGGATAACAGTTCGAATAATGTAAATAATTCAAACGCTTCACAGATATTTAAATGTTTTACTTGTTCCATTGGTGTCTCCAATTTGTGATAAACAGCAGCTATAAGCTGAAAGATTATCTGTCAAAGGGCATCCCTAATGAGAACGCCTTATAGAAGGATTAGGAACAATTTAAGCCCGTTTTGACGTCTGACTTCAAGAAATACTTCCCAAGACATTACGGGCAGCATAAACAGATTTTTTCCCACATACTTGTCTCATTAATTCTCCTGATCTAAACCGATAAAGCCTTACGGCATTCCGTCTAAGAGTTATTTTCCGTAAATATTTGCACAAGATATTTTTAATGGATTGCATCTTCTTTGATTACCATTCAAAACAATAACGTTTCAGAATAATCGTAAGTGGAGATATTAATTCTTTTTTTTTTTTTGTTTTCGGAACGGATGTTAATGTCTGCCAACGCAACAATGTTTTTATGAAGATATACGCTACATCTCACTAAGTTTTGGACAAGGTAGCTTTAGAAAAAGGCTTTATAAAAACCGTTACTACCAACTGAAGAAAGGCAATGCACGAAACAAAAACATCGAAGAGATGAAGAGAGTCCAAAGAAAAGCCAGAGATCTCCATTCCTTGAACCGTCCTAACACACTCTGGCTTTTCAGATAAAACATGGCACTCATTTAACACAGAATGAAATGTCGATGAGTACCCAAATAATCAACAACGAGTCCCGCCAACGACGACAACGACTATTGTGGAGTATTTGAATACTCTAGAAAAAAAAAATTTCTTCAATATTTAGCTCGTATTTGACAAGAGAACACGGGGAGCCCTACAACGTCGATTCAAGGATCAGCTCAAAAATACCTTGCTGAGGACAGAAATCTATCCGGTCACTTGTTAGAAGGAGAATGTAGAAAGAATCAATTGGCAAAGAGAAGTCTACGATAAAACATCCTTCGAAAAGACCAGAAGACAAAGAGATGAAAAGAGTTCAAAGAAAAGCCTGAACTCTCCATTCCCTGAACCATCCTACCATACTGTGGCTTTTCAGATCCAACATAGAAGTCATTTAACACAGAAGCAAATGTCGATGAGTACCCCAATAATCAGCAATGAGTTCTGCCAACGACGACAACGACTAACGTGGAGGATTTGAACACTCTAGAAAATGTTTTTTCCTCGATATTTAGCTTGTGTCTGGCAAAAGGACACGTGGAGCCCTACAACGTCGATTCAAGAATCAGCTGAAAAATATCTAGCTGAGGACAGAAATCAATCCGGTCAATTGGGAGAAGGAAGATGCAGAAAGAACCAATTGGCGAAGAGAAGTCTACGATAAAACATCCTTCGAAAAGACCAGAAGACAAATAGACAAAGAGATGAAAAGAGTCCAAAGAAAAGTCCTAGCTCTCCATTCCCTGAAACTTGATACCCAACTATGGCTGCGGACGTCTTTTCAGATCCATCATGGCACTTATTTAACACAGAAAGAAATGTCAATGAACACCACAATATTTACCAACGAGATCCGCCAACGATGGTCCAAGTAACATGGAAAACAAAATCCATTCTAAAAGAAACTTGTATTTCAGCAAACACTACAGATATTTATACATACTATATTATTTGTAATATAATTTACTGTACTGTAATGATTTTACTTCTTTTCAATATTTTATGACTACAGGGTGCCCCGCAAAAAAAAAAAAAAACATCCGCTCAAGAACCAGGAAATTTGGTACAGCTTATTTAATTGTTGGAATTTTTGTTACAGTTATTTGAAACAAGAGCAAAGGATAGAAATTTAGTCACTTAAAACAGAACAAAAACACCAATGTTAGATGTGGTGTTCAAACTAAAAAAGTTCAATTTTTTTTTTCCTCATTTAAAATTTCTTGTTTTTTGTGGGGCACCCTGTATAATGAAGGTTAACAAAAATTAAGAAAAACTTTACATTAAAGAATTCATTTTATTAAAATTCAGTGTAATGACATTTTCTATGGACAGAGAAGGGGTTATTGGTTTATCCAAATATTTATAATCACAAACAGATAAAATGTTATCTGGGGGTCACAAATACTTATCCAAGGCTTTTTTGCAATAATTAAAACTAACAGTAAGCAATATTTCTTTTAATTCATATTAATTAAACTTTAAATCAGTTAATCTTCCTCAAAGTTTCAGAAAATAATATTTTTTAAAGATTTTTTTAATAATAAGAATTATGTTGTGTTGACAGATTTGTCAATATGGCTGATTTTAGTGATTTAAAAACAAAATCATTCCAATCAATTTAAATTTGGTTTGAAATACAGCAAAGTATTTTGCTCAATGGAAACACGGAATTCATTAGCTTGAAATTAAAACTAAAATAAAAGCTTCAGCAAAGATTTTTAATTTTTAAAATGCATTTTAAACCTTATTGCTTTTTTTTGTCGGGGGGGGCGCCAAAAAAAAAGAAAAACAGGAAATTTGGTACAGCTTATTTAATTGTTGGAATTTTTGTTACAGTTATTTGAAACAAGAGCAAAGGATAGAAATTTAGTCGCTTAAAACAGAACAAAAACACCAATGTTAGATGTGGTGTTTAAACTAAAAAAAAGTTCATTTTTTTTATATGGTAGTTAATTTCTTTCATCATATAGTAAATTTAAAATTTCCTGTTATTTATTTGTTTTTTTTTTTTTGTAGGTCACTCTGTAGTAACAATTTTTATGACCAGATTAAGCACGATCCGACGCCCGGCGTGTAGGCGGTCCAGTCGACGTTCTACGTACGAGAACAAGTCGGCGGCCAGATGCAAGCTGTCATCATGAACCTACTTGTGAAGCCCTGTTATGCTGCAGCGGATGGTGGAAGCGGAAGTGTGTGTGTGTGTGTGTGTGTGTGTGCGCCCGCACGCGCCATGGAGTGATGACCCATGTCACACCTAAACAATTCATAGCCAAGGCTTTTATGCCCAAAGCCTTTTTTTCTTAACAGGTCTAATGAACTAATTTAAGAAAAGCAGTCCACGAAAAAAAAACAAAAAAACAAAAAAAACAACCACGAGAAAAATAGAAGGGACAAAGACAGCCCAAGATAGGACTCATTTCACACAGTAGGAAACGTCAATGAGGCCCCCAAAAAGCCCAAACAAACGCCAGAACTCTCCATCCCCTTAATGTTTCTACCCGCTCATGCAATGGCTGCTGACATCTTTTCAGATCCAAGATGAGACTCATTTCACACTGTAGGAAATGTCAATGAGACCCCCAAAAAGCCCAAACAAACGCCAGAACTCTCCATCACCTTAATGTTTCTACCCTCTCATGCAATGGCTGCTGACATCTTTTCAGATCCAAGATGAGATTCATTTCACACTGTAGGAAATGTCAATGAGGCCCCCAAAAAGCCCAAACAAACGCCAGAACTCTCCATCCCCTTAATGTTTCTACCCTCTCATGCAATGGCTGCTGACATCTTTTCAGATCCAAGATGAGATTCATTTCACACTGTAGGAAATGTCAATGAGGCCCCCCAAAAGCCCAAACAAACGCCAGAACTCTCCATCACCTTAATGTTTCTACCCTATCATGCAATGGCTGCTGACATCTTTTCAGATCCAAGATGAGACTCATTTCACACGGTGGGAAATGTCAATGAGGCCCACAAAACTTGGTAATGATTTCCGCCAACGATTACCTATATACGTCACCCTTTGATGAGATACTTAATCCTGAATTTTGTATGGGGGCACACAGTGTGGTTCAAACTTACAACTCAGAGGTAATGGACCACAGAAAGATACTGTCTAATTCTTACTCCACTAAGAGGCCTCTGAATATGGTTAGGTTGATTGGTTTTATGACATCAACACTTGTTGGTTAATTTGTGTTTTTGGGTATTTTGTATTTGTGAGTAGGCGTTCAAGACAACGTTCAACATACGAGAACAAGTCGGCAGCCAGATGCAAGCTGTCGCCATGAACCTGCCTGTCAAGAAGATCTGAACATGTGCAAAATTTTTTTCCCGGTTGCTCAGTGACGGATAGAAGGAAAGACACGTTGGTGACAGCAGGGAGTTGGTTGATTGGCACCAAAACTGTCCCTCCCCCTTTCTAGACTAGACCTCGCTCCCCTGTGACGTTTTTTTTTTTTTGTTCCCCACAGAAAGACATTGACAAAATGAAGGAGGCTGTGATAAAGATCTTAGACACCTTCACTTTGGATGACTTCCATGGGGTCTTTATGAAGTGGCTGGAAGACATCAACATGGCCATTGAAATCAGACGATCCTAATTTGAAGGAAATGATATTATTGTATTTGTTTGAAACTAATAAATGTCTCTTCTGAAAAAGACTTCAAAACTTCTTGTATATGTTAGAAAATGCATTATGTGTTTTTGCGTATTTTGTATATGGGGGTAGGTGTGGTCAAGGCAGTCTACAAGAACAAGTCAGCAGCCTGTCATCATGAACCTGCCTGTTAAGTCCTGTTTTTCCGCAGCTGATGATGGAAGCTGAAGTGTGTGTGTGTGTGTGTGTGTGTGTGTGTGTGTGTGTGTGTGTGTGTGTGTGTATGCGTGTCTGGAGAACAAGATGAAATATCCTTAGATTCAGGCAGTATGATGAGAACAACCATTCCTGTAGATTAATTAAAAGATGTGATTTGATTTCTCAAAGGTTATTCAGATCAACAGACACATGAAGAAGACTTAAAACGTGACATGAACAAAGATGAGGATATATAAACGTACATTCCAGAAGTTTTGAGACTTTTTTTTAAAAAAATGAGGTATAATAAGAAGATCTGAATATGAGCAAAATTTGTTTCCAGGCTGGTCAGTGATGGATAGAAGCAAAGACAGGTTGTTGACAGCAGGAAGTTGGTTGATTGGCACCAAAACTGTCCCTCGACCTCCCAGACTAGACCTTCCTCTCCTGTAACCTTTTGTTGTTCCCCACTGAAGACATTGAGAAGATGAAGGAGACTGTGACAAAGATCTTAGACACCTTCATTTTGGATGACTTCCATGGAGTCTTTATAAAGTGGCTGGAAGACCACAACGCAGCCATTGAAATCAGACAATCCTAATTCGAAGGAGATTATTGTACTTCTTTGAAATTAACAAATCCCTCTCCTGAAAATGTCTAAAAACTTCTGGGATGAAACTTGTATATGTTAGGAAATACAGTATGTGTTTTTGCGTATTTTATATATGTGGGTAGGCAATCAATGCAGGCTACGAGAACAAATTACCAGCCTGTCATCATGAACCTGCCTGTCAAGTCCTGTTTTGCCGCAGCGGATGGTGGGAGCTGAAGAGTGTTTGTCTGCCATGGAGTGGTGCCCCATGGTGTAACTCAAACAAGTCATAGCCAAGGCTTTCATGCTCAAAGGCTTTTCTTCTTCTCACGTCTAATGAAGCAATTGAAGAAGAACAGTCCACGAAAAAACAAAACAAAAAAAAAACATCAACCTGAAGACAAATAAAATTTGCAATTTTCTAGATGGAGACCATTCTGTCTATAAAGATAACAAGTGTACAGTTTGGAGTTGGCGTGGCAACTGTACACAGAATTATTCAACAAGATCTGAACATGTGCAAAATTTGTTTCCAGGCTGGTCAGTGATGGATAGAAGGAAAGACATGTTGTTCACAGCAGGGAGTTGGCTGATTGGCACCAAACGTGTCCTTTACCCTCCTAGACTAGACCTTGCTCCCCTATGAATTTTGCTTGTTCTTCAATGAAGGAAGCTGTGACAAAGATCCTAGATACCTTCACTTTGGATGACTTCCATGGGGTCTTATAAAGTGGCTGGAACACCCCAACATGGCCATTGAAATCAGAGGATCTTAATTTGAAGGAGATTATTGTACTTCTTTGAAAGTAATAAATGTCTCCCCTGAAAAAAGTCTAAAAACTTCTGGGATGAAACTTGTCTATGTTAGGAAATACAGTATGTGTTTTTGTGTATTTTGTATATGGGGGTAAGCAATCAAGGCAGGCTACGAGAACAGCAGTCTGTCATCATGAACCTGCTTGTTAAGTCCTGTCTTGCCGTAGCGGATGGTGGGAGCTGAAGATTATGTGTGTGTGTATGTGTATGTGTGTGTGTGTTTTTTTTTGTGTGTATGCGTGTCTGGAGAACAAGATGAAATATCCTTAGATTCAGGCAGTATGATAAGAACAACCATTCCTGTAGATTAATTAAAAGATGTGGTTTGAATTCTCAAAGGTTATTCAGATCAACAGACACCTGAAGAAGGCTGGAAATGTGATAAGAACAAAGATGAGGATATATAAGGTACATTACAGACGTTTTGAGACTTTTTTTTAGAAGAGGTAGTATAACTGACCAAGGTTATTGTAATTTTAGTATATCATTATTATAAATCGAATTAGCTGACCTGTCAATTTTTGTTATTCCAGATTGAAGGAGACAGCTGTCATAGCTCTTTGAATGCACCCTATTAAACATACCGTCACAACTTGCAGAATGCATTTGGGACATGAAGACAATTTGGAAGCTTCCTATGCAATGAAGTTTTGTGTTGACAGATGTGGGCATCAAAACTGCTCCTCATTCTCCCTACAGTCCTGAACTTGCTCCCTGTGGCTTTTGGTTGTTCCTCAAGGTGAAGGAGTCATTTTGAAAAGATTGTGAATAATGAAGATGGCTGTGACAGAAGTTCTAGATACCTTCACTTTGTATGACTTCCATGGGGCCTTCACAAAGTGGCTGGAGCTCTACAACAAGGGTACTGAAGTTGGAGGACTCTTCTTTGAAGAAAATTAGAGTTTTATACTTCTTTGAAATTAATAAATGTCTCTCGTGAAAAAAAGTCTCTTTGCTGAAACTTGTATATACTAGGAAATACAGTATATGTTTTTGTGGATGCTGTATATTTGGATAGGTGTGGTCAAGACAGACGACGTTCTACATACAAGAACATGTCAGCAGCTTGTCATCCTCACGACTACCGTGAAGGATTTAAACACTCCAATGTTTTTTTTCCGCAATATTTAGTAAGTAGCACGTCAATCATTCATCACTCATATTTTCTGGATACCAATACTATGTAACGTCGCTTATAGCTAGAAAATTTGTGGAGACTTTTGATAGCCCGCGTCCTGAACGGAAAATCTGCATAATAAAGACTGCTTCAGTGATCATTGTGAGGAGCTTCAGTTCTCTGCAACTGAACATGCATGGTTGCGCAAGCATATCTGTCACATGCATATACCAAAATGTTCCGCTGTCTGTCAGTGTGATGCATCGACAAAGTGTTTCTGTTTTTACTCATAAATATTTGCCTGAATTATTACTATTTTTAATTATCATTATGCCTCTTGATTCAACACCTCTCCAACGGATGCGATACCGGGCGATCCTCTTAAGCTCGGCCCATGTCATGCCGGCTGCCCTCACCTCTGCGTCAGCACTTCTGCGCCAAGTCTGTTCTTGGTCGACCCACTTTTCGCTTCCCTTGTGGATTCCAGTCAAGGGCTTGTCTACTGATACTTGAAGCTGGTTTGCGGAGTGTGTGGCCGATCCATAACCATTTCCGTTTTTCTCTTGCCTCTTTATTCCTTGGGGAACGTCGGGCCGCAAACACACTTCTCCAACAGACGCAGTTCCGGGCTATCCTCTTCAGCTTGACCCCTGTCGTTCTGGCTGCCTTCACCTCTGCGTCAATACTCCTGCGCCAAATCTGTTTTGGTCGACCCACTTTTCTCGCTTCTCTTTTGGATTCCTGTTAAGGGCTTGCCTGGTGAAACCAAAAGCAGGCTTGAGGAGTGTGTGGCCGATCCATCACCATTTCCGTTTCTCTCTTGCTTCTGGATTCCTTGGGGAACATAGGGCCGCAGCAACACCTCATCAACGGACTCAGCTCTGGGCGAGCTTCTTCAGTTTGGCCCATATTGTGTCGGCTGCCTTCAACTATGCATCAACACTTCTGCGCCAAGTCTGTTTTAGTCCACCCACCTTTCGCTTCCCTTGTGGATTCCAATCAAGGGCCTGCCTGTTACGGTTTTTTGGGTATATAACATATAACTAGTGAGCGAGTCAAAATGACTTATTTCCCTTTATAGTCGACCAATAGAAGGTTGACCAATCAGAAGCCGCACAACATTGCATCCGTCGTGTATAAAGGCGGCCATCTTTGTTTTCCTACCAACCTGACCAGAGGCAATTCGTTCGGCGTACAGGACAGACGGAAGAACTACGCTCTGCTACCTTGCTGTGATATCCACTGCGAACCTGCACTACGCTTTCCTACTGTCTCCGAAATATTCACTGCCAACCTCTGGATTCTATACTCGAGGACGACCGTCATGAAAATGTCTAACACTGCCTGGTTACACTAGAAGCAGGCTTGCGGATGTGTGTGGTCGATCTATCCTTATTTTCGTATTTTGATGTCAATCTAGATCGAGGCTTCTCTGGTCCAGTCCCACAGTTGGTCGTTGGAGACAACTTCCGTCCACCTGATATTGACGATGTTCATGAGACATCGGTTGATAAATGTCTGACATTTTGTGGGTGTTGGTCTTGGCTACCCAGCCGAAAAGTAGGACCGACTTGACGTTGGTGTTGAAGATCCGGATCTTGCCTAACCCTTGCCTAAATTAGAAACGTTGATTTGCTAAGATTTACGAAAGGAGAATTGGTGAGCACTGACAAGGATGGCCTCCGGTAATGGGCAATCCAACGTAATTATTATAATATATATATATATATATATATATATATATATTATATATATATATATATATATATATATATATATATATATATATATATATATATATATATATATATATATATTATTATATATATATATATATATATATATATAATTATTTTATAAAAAATTTATAACATAAGTATGTTATAAAATCACTACAAAAATAGCCATTTTGTTTCAACACACTCTGTGTCTTATCAAGTGATGGTGTTGAAAAGAAAATAAATGGTTTTAAAAGTTTCAGATGAATTAACGATCCTACACTAGGGGGAGCATTGTTACAAAAGCTAGAATAACCAATCAAAAACGAAGTACAGAAAGATTCAAAAGCTTGACAACAAAATCCTGCTATTATAGCTATTTAGATCTTTTAAATACGTAATATTAAAAAATAATTTTACTAACTAATAATTATAAATTTATATGATAAAATTTAATATTAAAATTAAAAACTGGCAATTTTAAAAATCCAAATTTAATCACTATTAAGTTTAAAAACTACAAAATTATTGAGAAAAGAAAAAAAATATATATGTTTATTCAATTCATTTCTTCATTGAAATTACGTCTGACAAGACAAAAAGCTACAATTCGTCCGGTCATCTCTTTTTAAGAATAGTAATTGTTGGTTATTGAATTCATTCCGTGTATACCAATTATATATATTATATATATATATATATATATATATATATATATATATATATATATATATATATATAATTGATAGAGTAATGGCTTGGATTGAGGAATCGCAGAGCCGAGTTCGAATTCCAGTCGCATCCATTACATTCACTTACGCGCTAATACCCTTCTTCTCCCTCCAGCTATGGGTAAAATAGCAGGGTAGACTGGGTTCTATAGCCTTGGGTGGCAACTGGTCTAGGAGAAGGACAACTCTGAATTCAAAACCTGCGGAGGGTCGTTTGGGAACCTTGTGGCATTCGGTGCACCAGGTCTCTGTATTCGGCCCTTCAAAAAGTGTGGATGGTCCTGCACGAAACCTTCACCACTATAATCAAATATCATGTGCCGGTGTCGGGCTGTCGTTTTCCTGGAAACTGATCTGCTTGACCCTCATACGTCGAATGTCGACGGGAGAGTCGATTATATATATATATATATGCATGTTTCATTAAAAACGACAGACAAAGTACTGCAGTTAAGCTTTTTATTTAATTTTTCTTGTGTTCGAACAAGAGCTTTATCTTCTGGCCAAATGGTGTGTAAGAACTGTCCAAATGTTTTATATTTCCGAGCACTTTCGGCTATACCTAAAAATAATGGAAGCTTTAATAATAAAAAAGAAAAAGCCAACTCTTAACAATATTAACTATGAACAAAGCCACAATGTGCTAACCGTATTCGGAAATTAAAAACATCCCTACCACACACTAAAACATACACAGAACGCACCACACTCAATTAAACGGAAAAATTGAATCATCCTTGCTCATGGCTAAAGGTATAGCCGAAAGCGCTCGGAAATATAGAACATTTGGACAGTTCTTACACACCCTTTGTCCAGAAAAGAAAGCTCTTGTTCGAACACAAGAAAAATGAAATAAAAAGCTTAACCGTAGTACCTTGTCTGTCGTTTTTAATGAAACATGCATAAAGGAAGGATTGCTGCCTAAATATACAACTATATATATATATATATATATAATTGCTGATTACTAAAAAAACTAAGAGAAACAACTACTTTACTACTTGATTTACCTTCTACCCCAGTATAGCGTGCGACACGAAAGATATAAATACACAACGGTAATTATTAAATAGTTCTGATGAGTTGACTGGAGCAAAAAAATCAACTTATATTTACAAACAGAAACATTTGAAATTAATGGTGAGCTTTGTGTAAATGGTTTGCAGAGCACAAAATGTGGGGATGAGTAAGGGGACGATACTAGCTTATAGCTGCAAAATATGGAAAGCTGTGGAGAGCTGTCATCGCCCACGTCCTGAACGGACACGACACATAATAGGAACTGCTCCAGTGATCATTGTGACGAACACCAGTTTTCTGCAGTTGAACATGCATCGGTGCACGAGAACATCTGCCTGTTGCATATACGAAAGTGCTCCGCTGTCTGTCGGCGTGGTGTACTGACGAAAAAAAAAAAAAAGCGGCAAATTGGCGGCAGAGTCGCGGGAACGCGCCAACCAACACAATAGTGTTGTAAATCAATCAGTTGCTTTTCTCTATTACCATGGCAACGGCGAATTCACGACAACAGCTACTGCTGCTTTTGTATTCACCACGGCGATGACGACTTCCGTTCGATGCTTGTTAAATCGAATTACCTTCACGATCTTTGCTCGGGAAAGTTAAGCAACGTGTTGCGGGGCTGCGAGGAAGAAAAACGGTAACCGCTGGAAGACACATTTAAGAATCATCTTCTCACTATCAGACAATTCTTGTTCACTGAAAATTTATTTTTGCATCACTTGTAAAATTCTTCTATTGTAAACTGCAGCTTCAAAATAATATTTATTTATTTTACCCTGTATATACATATATACACGGAGTTCTCGTCATTTTTAAAATTTTTATATTAAAAGACTCCCTTGGAATAATCCCCACCACCTATAGATTTGGTATTATATATATATATATATATATATATATATAAACCACAAACATTTTTAGATGAAATGTGGAATTTTAATTTTAAAATATATATTATACTCTATTTCACATAATACTGCTACACGCGTTTTTGATATGGAGCAAAGAGAAGATATTTCCACATATAAAAATTAATTAGTTAATTTTTTCGTGGTAGTGAACCGAATGTCTTGGACTTTTTTGATAAGAGTTTATATTTATATATACATATATATATATATATATATATATATATATATTTTTCTGCTTGCTTATATATATATATATATATATATATATATATATATATATATAAGCAAGCAGAAAATTATTTTTCTCCTGATGATGGCCATGTTGGCCGAAACTAGTCGAGGAATCTAACTGAAATAATAATAAAAACCAAGGGATATTAATATACAAGCCAGTGTGTCTGAAGATTTTAATTTTTTAATATTTTTTATTGTTCAATATATATATATATATATATATATATTATTAAAATACACTTTTAAATGACAAATCTAGATGCGTCGTCAGTGTTTTTGCTCCCATGTCACTAGAAGTTTCGGGTCTAAATAAACAAGACTTCTTCGATGGGCGACCCGACCGAATATGATCAGTTTTCGGCCCGCACCTAGAACCAAAATTTGCCACTAGCTTTAGGACGTGCATTATATAAGTTGCCCTAGTAAACAACAACTAATCAAGACTTCACTTAGGCTATTCGAAGTTATTAAGTATGTATGGTTGTAGTGATCTTCCTACACGCGGCCAAGATAGGATGTTTTGGGAAGAATAGAAGAAAACCTCCCTATATATATATATATATATATATATATATATATATATATATATATATATATATATATATATGTATATATATATACTCTCGACTCTCCAGTCGAATTCGACGTATGAGGGTCAAGCAGATCAGTTCCTTTGAAACCGACAGCCCGACAACAGCACATGAGATTTGATTAGAGTGGTGAAGGTTTCGTGCAGGACCATCCACACTTTTTGAAGGGCCGAATTCAGAGACCTGATGCACTAAGTGCCACAAGGTTCCCAAACAACCCTCCGCTGGTTTTCAATTCAGAGTTGTCCTTCTCCTAGACCAGTTGCCATCCAAGGCTATAGAACCCAGTCTATCCTGCTATTTTACCCATAGCTGGAGGGAGAAGAAGAGGATTCACATCTTTTCTAAGGGTATTAGCACGTAAGTGAATGTAATGGATTCGACTTACCGATTCCTCAATGCAAACTGCTATCCATTACTGCACCGTGCCTCCTCCGTGCTATATATATATATATATATATATATACAGTGTAACCCGGATATAAGAGACCCGGATATAAGAGAAACCCGGATATAAGAGAGATTTTCTCTGGTCCCAAATTAGAGCCTGTGTTAATGTATATAAAATAGACCAAACCCGGATATAAGAGAAACCCAGATATAAGAGACTTCTTCTCCGGCCCCGACAACTCTCTTATATCCGGGTTACACTGTATATATATATATATATATATATATATATATATATATATATATATATGACCAAGAAAGTTATTTGAATCACTACCACGAAAAAATTCATATTTATTATACGTGGAAATATCTACTGTTTGTATGAAGAAGGCCGCAGAACCAGAAACACGTAGTTCATCTACTTATCTTCTCAAGATGTGTCAGAAATTGTATTGTTATAAAATGAATTAAATGAACACTATTGAACATTCAAGTGTCGAGTTATCAGAGAAACGGACGATCCAATTCATCGAACGCTTAGCCCGACCCAATGTTTCTCAACCTTTTTAAACAACGGCACACCTAGGAGTAAATGAAAATATCACGGCAGACTTAGGAAATTTTTATAGGGGTATACATTTAAATGCTATGAAATAAAACCATAGATTTCTTTAAAATATATGCACAAATATGAATTTAGTTTATTTCAATGTTTTTCTTCAAATATTTGTGCATCTTTTTTTTTTAGTAAGAAACCTGTTCCTGGTATTTTTTCACGATTTCTTCAGTGTTTGGTCGAATGTGCAATAAGCAGACGATCATTTCTTCTTCAGTTGAGCGTAGTCTTTCTCGCTTCTTATTTTTGATGTTATTTACGGTTGAGAAGAGAAATTCACATAGATAATAAGAAAATTGAAATAAAACTGATAAAGCCTTTTTTAACGAGCAATCATTTGCTTTCTGAACTTTTCCTCTATTTCAAAGTTATTTATATATTCTGTTAAGGCTTATATGATAGTGTTTCTCTAAAGCTTTTTAAGCAACGGCACACCTAGGAGCAAATGAAAATATAACGGCATACTTCACAGCAGAAAATATCAGCGAAAATATCCTAGCACAAGTTCTTTAAAGTGCATGCATTTAAATATTATGAAATAAAACCATATATTTTTAAAAAAAAAAATACACACGCAAATATGAACTTAGTTTATTTCAATGTTTCTATTCAACTATTTGTGCAGTTTGTTTAGTGTGAGATCTGGTTTTTTTTCACGATTTCTTCCATGTTTGGTCGATTGTGCACTAAGCAGGCCCCCATTTCTCCGTCAGTTGAGCGTAGTCTTTCTCGCTTCTTATTTTTAATCTTATTTAGGGTTAAGAAGCCAAATTCACATGAATAAAAAGTAGAAAATAGCAATAAAATTGATTTAGCTTTTTTAGCTGATGTGTGACATTCGTTTTGTATTGAAATCCAAAATGTATCAATGGGTATCGTCGGATATTTTATTTCGGGCCCTCGATTCCTAGAAATGGTGGCTAATTCATCTTCACACAAATGAAGTCCAATATTAGAAGAAACATTTACGAAGGATATTTTGCGAGCTTGAGTAAATGGATGGCGGGACACGGTCTATGAGACATAATAGAAAGACAAAGTTTATTCAGAGCTACAAACAGCAAGAAGTTGTGGAGAGTCATAATCACATACGTCCTGAGGTTACATTCTTTTAATCAGTCATTTTTTAACGAGCAATCATTTTCTTTCTGAACTTCTCTTGTATTTCAAAGTTTTTTTTTTAATATTCTATTAATGCTTGTATGTTATTATGTCTTCCATGTTTGGTCGATTATGCAATAATCAGACGATCATTTCTTAATCAGTTGAGCGTAGTCTTTCTCGCTTCTTATTTTTGATGTTATTTAGGGTCAAGAAGACGAAACGAGCAAACATTTTCTTTCTGACCTTTGCCTATATTTCAAAGTGATTTACATATTCTGTTAAGGCTTATATGACAGGGTTTCTCTACATTTTTAAGCAACAGCACACCTAGGAGCAAATAAAAATATCACAGCACACTTAACAAACTTTTTAAAGTGCATGCATTTAAATGTTATGAAATAAAAGAATAGATTTTTAAAAAATACACACACACAAATGAACTTAGTTTATTTCAATGTTTCTATTCAAATATTTGTGCAGTTTGTTTAGTGTGAGACCCGTGTCTAGTGTTTTTTCGCGATTTCTTCCATGTTTGGTTGGTTGTGCGATAAACAGACCCTCATTACTTTTTCAATTGAATGTAATCTTTCTCGTTTCTTATTTTTTAATGTTACTTAGAGTTGAGAAGCCTAATTCGCATAATTTCAAACAATTTACAATTCGAATAAATGTTTTTCGGATAATTGTTTTCGCACAATTATTTTCGGACAATGTTCGCATAAGCAAATGAACTGCGATCTGTTGTTAACTGGCGCAAGAAATGGCTTGTTTATTAAGTAGAAAATTGCTATAAAATTGATAAAACCTTTTTTTAAAATATTCTGTGATATTCCTTTTGTATATAAATCGAAAATGTATCAATGGGTGCCGACGAATGTTTTATTTCGAGTCGTCGATCACGAGAAATGGTGGCCAATTCTTTTTAGTCTTCGCATAACTGAAGTTCAATATTAGAAGGAACATTTATGAAGTATTTCGAATCTAATCACACTTTCCCGGCACGCCTAAGAGGATCGTGAGGCATATTAGTGTGCTGAGGCTCGGCGGTTAAGAATCGCCGATTTAACTGAAACGCTAATAAAATAACCCTGCTGTCGTGCAAACACAAGTAGACGATTTGATTATCCTGATAAAAGAGTTGAAACTACTCAAGCAAGAACGTTGATTATTATTATCAAGAATACCTAAGAAAGTGTAGGGAGATCGAAGAAGCTTATTGTCACTTGATTCCTAGTGAAAGGAACTCACTAACTGTCGGACACCTTTCCTGCCTCTTTCTGCTTTTTTATGGATAATGGCTGGGGTCCCACCCACTCACTCCATCCATTTGTGTTCCGGAAGGTTTGGGAGCACCCTAAAGCCACATTGTTGGTGAAATATTCAATGGACTACTTTTATGACTATCTAAAATCATTGATAAAATTTGTATGCTCTCAAATTCAAAGGCGAAATAGAAACACGAATCCTGAAAAACCCCGGCAATTCAGTTGCCTCAAGGTTGGACTGGAG